>JAPCYS010003979.1:0-79445 GCA_028641055.1 Alopecurus myosuroides | reverse complement strand
CTCATGGACATCCTGAAGATGATTTGCGCGATCAGACTCGGCGACTTCATCAACGAATCCCTGTAAGAGACAGTCAATCGCGAAGTATTCGAAGGCTTACTCGTGCAAGAAGCTTGAGCAGTCCTACGTGCAAGAACTTGCCGGAGTACGTTGAGGCCTACTCGCGCAACAAAATTGATCAGGGTGCAGAGTGACGTTGTTGCCGAATCCAGAGGTTATATAGAGATTACTGTCCCACGGCAGAACTGATGAGGCGACAAGGAGGATCAAGAACGTGGCGACCCTGTCAACGAGCCGACATGCATGCATGGTACATATAAGTGGAGGATCAAGGCTGCTGAGGCTAACTGAAGCTCTTAGTGCATACATATGGTACGTATACGTGGTAGTCTTGTGAAGGATAGGACGGTACATAGTTTTATAGTTAGGATATTTCATTTCTTTGTTGATTATAAATGGCTTCGTAATTATTTGCGGGACTGAAACACGGCTACGGAATTCACTCTGCACCGCATGGGAATGTAAAATGGGAAGTACTCTGTTAAGCTGGCATGAGCTCCTCTTCACGGATATTTACGGCTCCCGTGAAAGGAGGTGCGACTGCCTGCGAGTGAACCACTTCCGGCTTCGGCGGTAGGAGGTGGCACAGCCGAAGAGGGAGCCTCTTCCGGCACTGACAAAATTTAGATAAAAAATGTTAATGACAAAATTTGTACCATTTGCAACTAATTACACAGACTATGGTGTTTTGTGCAAAATAGACCGTGACTGCGGCCCGGCGAAAAACATCAATCCAACATAATTTTGTCTTCCTGTTGCAACGCACGGGCACGTTTGCTAGTTAAAGCATATGGGATAAACAGGACATTTTGATTTAAATGCTATGGTTGGTTATTTTTACCTTAATGTATCTTCTAGTAGTTACGGATGTTTTCTAGAGTTCCAATCAAAAGTACTTGCAATTATTGGATAGTGAGAGCTTGTTAGCTTTGCCTCTCCCACATAAAAGATTAATATCAACCTTGTATTTGACTATTTGATCATGGACAAATCCATCACAATTACCACCACTTTTTCACACTCATCGTACTATAAGTTTATGGTTACTTAGTATATATTTTATTGTTGCAGCGCTAACATTTACTTTCTTGTACTTATTATCTTGCAAATCTATCTCTCATACCAGTATTATTGCTCTAGTATTATTTCCTAGATAAAGTAAACATTTAGTGTGCCTAGAGTTGTATCAGTGGTTGATAGAACTTGCGAGAACATTTATCCTACTTTTAGCTCTACGTTGGGTTCAACAGTCTTACTTATCGAGAAGTCTACACATGATCCCCTATACTTGTGGGATATCAACCGCTCCTAAATTTTGGCACGGGGGATCTCGTCACCGAGGTGGACTCCGTAGAGTTGGAGATCGTGGGTGGGGCCGACGCCTTTGTATTGGAGGTCGGCAGCCGAGCTTTGCAACTGCGGAGTCTGGTCAAACGGTTGTTCATCGCATCGCCAGGGTACGTAAGAACCGAATTATATCTATAATATTTCTTCAAACTAGTTTAGCTGTTGGGATCCGTAATCGTGATGTTCTATGTGGTTCTTAATGTATGTAGGACGTGTGGTGCATTCGGATTTGTACTAAAAATTTAGAAGGGGTGTCGCACAGAAACTCTACCCAACAGTACAAATAGAATTAGCGGTGGTTTTGTGTATCGACTGACAGTAGACGTAGCAGAATTAATTTTAAATGACTTGTGCATGGAATTTGGGAATTTCCCGTGTCCGCAGAACGAGGGATTCTTTGCTAGATACTATGACAGCAAACTTGACAATTTTGTAGACATTAGGAATTATGAGGCTTTGTCCCTGATGGGGGGTTAACACTTTGCTAGTAGTATTGTGTTCATGTTTGTACATTTTGTTAACAAAGAGTCTCAGCAAGAGAACATTGTCAATGTCTACGGAAAGAAATACCGGCACTAAGCAGCTCCTTCTTGAGTATGATACAGAGGTTAGCGACCAGGAGGACTCGAAGACGATTTTGTTACAGGAGATTATGATGCCGATGAGAACGAATATCTAGATGTGGCTGATGATCCTAATAGGATGGAAAGAAGGGAATATTTGGTTGATCCCAAATTTGAGCCTGAACATGGCACTGATTCGGATGAGGGGCTGAAGATGAGTAAATGGGTTCCAAATATGACGATGAAGATGAACAGGACAGGCCAATCATACACTTTGGCAAGGAAAACCCTACAATTGATGAGGGAACAGTTTTTAGAAGTGTGGAGGACTGTAGATATGCAGTTGCTACTTTCCCAATAAAAGTTGGGTTTGAGTATGTCACTAAAAAGAGTGACCCAAAAAGACTGAGGGTGCATTGTTGGGAAACAAAAGTGTGTAATTGGAGATTACATCCATCTCAAATGACCGGTGGATATCCATTTTAGGTTGTAATTTTTTATTGCATATGTTCTATATGTGTCCTTTCATTAAATATGTGATGTAATTTACTAACATTACAATGCAGATCAAGGTAAACACCCAGATACACAACTATCCTAATACAGCTTTAAGTGAGAAAATTAGACCTGCTTCAACCAAGTGGATTGCTGCAACTGTACTTGATTGGGTGAGGGAGGATCAAATAATTGGAGCATTTGAAGTGAAGAAGAAGCTATAGGATAAGTTCAATGTGGTGATTCCATACCACAGTGTGTTCGATGGGAAGGAGATGGCTTTGGACCTGATTTAAGGCAAGTGAAATGACAGTTTCCACTTGTTGTATACTTTCAAAGTAGAGTTGAGAAGGCATCTCCTAGGGCATTTGTTGACATCGACTATGAGTTAGTAAGAGGAAAAAAGTTTGAAGAGGGAAGAAATATAAGATGGCAGATAAAAGATACTTCCGCAGATGTTTTTTGTCTCCGAAGGCATGCCAGAAGGGGTTTCTGGAAGGCTACGGGCCATACTTGGCAATAGACTCAAATTTGCTAACATGGAGGTTCAGAGGACAGCTCGCTATAGCTTGTGATGTAGGCGCACATAATTGGTTGTTTCCCGTAGCTTATGCAATTATTGAGGGTGAATCTAATGAAAGCTGGACATGGTTCATGTAGAGTCTTCGTAGAGTGATAGGTCAACCTCACGGCTTGGTGGTACACACCGATGCATCCAATGGGCTAGAAAATTCTATTGATATGGTCTTTCCTTGGGTTGAGCATAGAGAATGCATGAGGCACCTCTCCAATAATTTTATGAGGAAATTCAAAGGGGAAAAATCATTGAACATAACTTGTGGTCAACTACGCACACATACACCCAGGACAGGAATGATTTTTTGTTGAATCAATTGTATGCGCAGCCAAAGGTTAAAGATAATCTTTGGAAACATCACACCAAACTATAGTCTAGAAGCAAGTTTGGTGAGTTAAGCAAGGTGAATTATGTCTATAACAATTTGTCATATAGTTTTAATTCAAAAATTAGTTACCTTGCATCACTAACTCTAGTTCTTTTTTTAGATGTAATAAGATGGGTCATAATGGTGAAGATTGATTTAAGGCACATAATTTTTGCAAGAAAGTTTGTAGGTGACAAAATAGTGCAAAGGTGGTTTTCTTACTGAATGAAAGGACCAGGGCAATGAGAGATATACATATGAGGATGGTTAGGAGTTTTAATACCCTAGCTGAGGTTTATGCAACTGAGAAGGATGGAATTGAAAGGAGGTATCATGTAGACATTGCAAACAAGAGTTGTGCATGCAGAACGTGGTAGGTTACTGGTCTGCCTTCTGACCATGCTCTTTTTTATCTTAGTTCTGAGGAGTGAAGGTGCGGATATTGAAGAGTTTGTTAAGGATTATTTTTCTGTTGCCAAGTTCTCTGCAACATATGCGGAAAATATACCAGCAATGCGGGATCCAAATGATTGGGAGACAGACAGTCAAGGGTTCAAACATGAACCACCAATTTTCAGGAGGCCATGTGGAAGGCCTAGGAATATTAATATTACGCCATCACAATCCGTGGATAAAGGTTCTAAGTTAGGAGTATGGAATAACAAATGCAAACGGTGCGGTGTATTTGGACATGTCAAGAGGTTATGCGAGAACCGTGTTGTACATGAAGTGCAGGACATGCATCATATACACGATGATGAAATCCATGATCATCAGCTGCATGAAATGCAGTATATGTACCATGATGATCAACTCCATGGTCATAAAGTGCAGGAAATACAGGATTTTCCGTACTCCAAAAATTGCGGACATTACCTGAATACTCCTCATCGGAGAAAGTGAATACAAAGAAGCGGAGGCAGAAAAAGAAATGTCTGCCAATTTCATCTCTGTATTTGTTAACAAATGAAGTGTAAGTATGATCATGTGCTATTTTTTGTAATCTCCTTCTTTTCCACCAATTGATATTTTATATATACGTCCTGTAGTACGAGTTTGGAAACATGGATTGCGAAGGAGAAGACTGGAAAGAATAAAAATAAGGCATAATGGGATTTTACTGGATTTTATGTTGAACTTCCTTACACAATGTTGACTTGAAGTTAGTTTACACAGTACGAATTGGTAATAATCGAGTGCCATTACTCCGTCCGTCCGAACCAAGGAATCCGTTAGAAATGTTTTGAAATGGATATTGTTCTCTCTTTGATCAGGGATTGCTATATGAAAAGAAGTGGAGTTTTAAAAAGGGAACGGAATCCTCAAACCGGAACTGCTAGTTGTTATTCCGACGAATAACTCTCTTATAAAGTTCATCAATGTCCGAAGTCACTACTTTATCTCCAGACCTCAAAGTTATGCGACTGCCTATCTTATCCATCTCGAGCCCTAAGCAATGCGATTTTCCTTTACTTTGCCACTAGCTATATCATTGTCTAAATGTTGAAGAACTATTGTGATTTCATACTCAATGACTATAGGCAAGAAAAGCTTGATCAGATTCTCTTTTCCGAAGTTGGACCTACAACTACTCATTGAAAAGAATATGTGCATTTGTATGGTCTGGAGAAGCTTACTTGTCTTATAGTTTAGCTGCTTTATCTGTCTTTGGTTTTATCGCTTATTGTTTTGTATGGTTCAATAATACGGCTTATCCAAGTGAGTTTTATGGACCCACCTGGCCAGAAGCTTCTCAAGCTCAGGATCCTTTTTTTAGCAATTTTTTATTTCATTAAAATAAAAATACTGTATGAAAATACATGCAAGAAGAACACCCTTGTCATTTGAGCAAAGTGTAGATTCGTTAAAGATTATCCACCCAATTTCACTCTTTCTGGGCAGTAGATTGGTTTCCTTCTACCACAACTGTCCATCACAACCATAGGACCTTGCAGGCTAATGGCTTTTGCACAAATATTTCAGAGATTCAAGGTTTTCCTCCAAGTATCAACTGGTTAGTTTACAGTAAAGGAATTCGAAATCCAATCAGTAGACAATTCTAGTGGACATGAATACTAACCCTACCCTTTTCCATTGGTTCCATTAGGGCGGGGGAAGGTCCAATGGCCCAAACAAATCCTACAAGCGACTCCTCTGGTTTGCTTCTTTCTTTTTATCCAATTCAGACTTCTGTTGTAGACTTCTGTGTTTTTCTTTCTGCTTGCTTACCTTTCAAATTTATATGCTGGAGATGCGATAGAGAGTCCCACATATGAGAGAAGGTCACAAATGGAGTTTAACCAAGTAACATTGAAAAGGCATAATGATAGTAGGGTCGGGATATACCCGCCCTCCGAACCGGACGTGAGGGTCACCCCTCATGGATCCAGTTGTTGCGCTCGATGCAGGTTCTGTTTCATAAGTTCAGTAACCATGCCTAAAATCATAATAGGTGGATTCCAATAATATCCCCACCCACATTTAAGCATTGCATAGGTTGGATTTTTCTTATTTGTTTTATCCGGTTTCTTGGTCAACAACGGTACCTGGACTCTCACCTCATATGGCTCCGTCCTGGAATCTGGACCCCCCCCTTTTCCTTTGACCAACGGGTCCTCGAACCCATGGGGGTGACGAATCATTCGTTCATTGATTGATTCAAGGTAGCTTTAGCCAAGGCTCGCTCTCGTTCTTCTTACATCTTTCCCTTTTGCCTTTCGAATTGTATGTGTGGCTACTGCTGTTTTGCCAGTCTGTCTGTCCCCAATAATGAACTCTCTCTGACCGCGCACTAGTCAGTGCTATAGACCCAATCATAGCAACTAATAAAATCAAACTAGAAACCAAAAACCAGACGGAAGTCATATCTATTTTATTAAGTTTTTTAGTTATCCATTTGGGATATCATTTTGTTTTAGCCGATCTTAGTATTGGTGTTTTTTTATAGATTTCCATTTCCAGTATTGCTCCTATTGGTCTTCTTATGGCAGGATATAGCTCAAATAATAAATATTCTTTTTCATGCGCTCTACGAGTTGCTACTCAATCCATTAGTTATGAAATACCATTAACTTTTTGTGTGCTAGCAATATCTCTACGTGTGATTCGTTAAAATAGGATCTTTTTCTCTAAAATCGAATAACTATTTATATTCCTCCGTATTCGGGTTGATAAGTTAAACTAGATAGCTATATGAGTGAAACAAAACAGGTTATAAATTTGTAGTAAAAAGAAAAAATCTCATTTCCTACATACAAGAAAAAGTTGAAGTAAACATAAGCAGTGTAACCTTGAATTCGATTGATGCGGTTCTAGCTCGTTTTAAAGAGCTTATAGAGCTAGTTTTTCTTGACCCCTCTTGACGTTGCTGGTCATCCCAACTCGTATTAGCTACCGAAAGCCGTACCTGGAAAGACTAGAAGAGGATTGAGTAGGCCGGTATTGAATTTGCAAATAGGTTGCCTTCAGTAATCCGAGTAGGCAAGTAGGGTGTCAGTAGGCCTATTCATGCTTTTTTGCTATCCATCTTGATCAAATAAAATAGAAGAAGGGGAAATTCAGACTAGGCAAAACACCTCAAAAAGTTCAAAAACGAGTTTCCCAGCAATTGAAATTCATATGAGATCTTGAACCCAGGGGGCTCCTATGTTCTGGGCAGAGGCATTGATGCGGGCTATTAGAATAAGGTGGTAAGGTCCATGCATCTTCAAACCCCACATATGCCCTCTTTGATCTAGCAAGGGAAATGAAAGAAACGAAACCTGCTGCAGCAGCTCGGGCTCTTCCTGCATGCCACAAATGGCCCATAAATTTGTAGTAGAAAGAAAAAAATCTCATTTCCTACATACAAGAAAAAGTTGAAGTAAACATAAGCAGTGTATACTCTTTATCCCAAGGTTTTTTTTTTTGTGATATCAGCCAATTTCATTTTTTTAACTAGCTGAGGGAGAATTTGTAAAATAATAAAACCGGGTGGACGAATTTTCCATCTGACTGCTTCTTCTTCTGATTTCTTTGCTTTGATGATGCCCTTGTCCCAAAGAGAGTTCTTCAGCTGAAGAGTACTTTGGCACTGGCACCCTAGGAAGCAACCATCCTTTGAAGAAAGCGTAATAGCTCACTGATCCATCTTGATCAAATAAAATAGAAGAAGGGGAAATTCAGACTAGGCAAAACACCTCAAAAAGTTCAAAAAGAGTTTCCCAGCAGTTCAAAATTGATATGAGATCTTGAACCCAGGGGGCTCTTATGTTCTGGGCAGAGGCATTGATACGGGCTATTAGAATAAGGTGGTAAGGTCCATGCATCTTCAAACCCCACATATGCCCTCTTTGATCTAGCAAGGAAAATGAAAGAAACAAAACCTGCTGCAGTAGCTCGGGCTCTTCCTGCATGCCACAAATGGCCCATAAATTTGTAGTAGAAATAAAAAATCTCATTTCCTACATACAAGAAAACGTTGAAGTAAACATAAGTAGTGTAAACTCTTTATCCCAAGGTTTTTTTTTGTGATATCAGCCAATTTAATTTTGTTAACTAGTTGAGGGAGAATTTGTAAAATAATAAAACCGGGTGGACGAATTTTCCATCTTACTGCTTCTTCTTCTGATTTCTTTGCTTTGATGATGCCCTTGTCCCAAAGAGAGTTCTTCAGCTGAAGAGTACTTTGGCACCGGCACCCTAGGAAGCAGCCATCCTTTGAAGAAAGCATAATAGCTCACTGGTCTAGCTCCATGGCACCGAAAATATCTCAGGGCTCAAGTGATTCACCGAAGTGACGAGACCTTGAAAGGAGCTTTTTCAAGTGTCAGTAGCGGGACGTTCTGTCAATCGGAGAAGGTTTTTGGTGACAAGACCTGGAGATATCAGAAGTGAGAATGCTGACATGAGTAACGAGAAATCTTATGAAAAAACATGACGCTAATGGAAAAGTACCGACAAGGCAAGGTACCGATCAACAAGTCAACAACTGACGGTTGATTTTGAGCAGTAATTCCCCGGAGGGAAGTGCTGCTCTCTAGTCAACCTATCAAGAACTAGCTTTGATGTGCGCGATCGAATCTTGCGGATGGATAGAGCAATGGAATCACCGAGTCGTATGAAAAGATGGCTCTTCTTTTTAATATTAACACAAATGCTAGCTCGCCTGGGGTTGTCATATTACAGTCATTTGTATTACTTTCCTACCAATCCTGAACTAGCTATGACCCTTATAGCGAGCCTCGCTTTACCGTTTCAGTCACCGTTGGATTGTGCTCCAGAGAATGGAATAGTAACATGCGCTCCCGAGAGGCGGCATTAGTTTATGGTTTGAAAGCATGAGTCACTCCATCCAGCTATACTTGCATTGATATAGACGGTTAAGAGACAACTCCTGGTATGCTCATTTCATTCCTCTTGGTCATCAAGACCTAGATCTTCACTTTCAAAAGTGCAGAATTGATGTATCAAAGGCATTTCAAAGGAACAGAGGGACACGTGAGTTCCCCCATGGATACTGCCTTGCAGACAATTGTAGCCTTTAGAAAAGTCCACATCGCACTTCCGATCGGGTCCAGCCTGCCACTCTCTCACAGCCCCTTCTTCTGAGCAAATAAATGTAGTATTTAGTCCAACCAATCATTGGTGAATCTAATAAACATATAGTGTTCTACTTAGAACATTGATCTAAGTCAAAATAAAAAGAAAAGAATAAAATGAGTCACAGTATAAGTAGTGAAAAAACTTATATAAACAAAAAATCTCAAATATCCTTCATCGTGAGACATATAACCGTCACTATAAATAAGAACCAGAATTCCTACAGTAGTATGCTTTATTCTTTATTTATTTCATTTCGATTTTTCCCTCTTCCTCTATCCCTATACTCTAGGTACAGGGCTTGCATCAATAGAGATCATTTTCCTCTGTATGAATCTATATTATGTCATTCCAATTTCTTCCCAAAACTAAAGTATTCGATTAAACGAAAAATGTAATTTCAGTATGTACACCATAGGGAAATTCATTGTTTCAATTTATTTTAATTTATTCAGATTTAGTTTTTAACTTCGACAGTCTCGCCCGGATCCCTCCCAATAATCCGGACCGCCCAGAAGAACTTTGTGGAAAACATCTTGTGAGGACTGCCATTTAAAATATTATATTGGGTTGTACAATTTAATTTCAGATTATATACTCATATTATGACATCATTCCAAAGGAAATTGAATTCTAACAAGTTTTGCGTTCTTTAATTTTTATATATTTATGAGCGGTAGAAATTTGTAGGAATTAAAAATGAGAGAACTAAATGGCTTAAATTCACATAATTCAATCTTAATTATAAACAAAGGTATGTGCACGAGATGACCTAAAAAGGTTTAATTTTGTTAAGAATAATGGTTTCACTACACCAGAGTGGGCGTACGACCCTATGTCCGGAGACTTTACGGAAAAATGACCCCACTTTGTGAAAATTCAAATTACCTTATTGCATTCAAATTTAAATTTCAGTTTGTATACTCATATTATGACACTATTCCAAAGGAAGTTGAATTCTGACAAGTTTGACATTTTTCTTTCAACTAGTTGATGTGCACGTGCAAGGCACGTCTTTCTTAATTTAAATTTAAACACGTGCAACGTGTAGTCCATAGGTTCACAAGCTTACATTATCACTACATGATAACACATTCCTCCATTCGTTTCCGCGCTCAAGATCGCACCTAAATCAACATTTTGCAATTTTAATAAATATACTCCCTCCGTTCACTTTTATAAGAAACACTATATATCATTTCAATTTTAACCACATACATAGTGGAATGAGAGAATTTATATATAAAATGAGTCTAAAATCACTCATTTTAGATATAGCCAAAACTGAAATGGGTTATAAAAGTGGACGGGGGGAGTAATAAACTATTGCACACAACATGTTTTATTGCGTCATTGGCGGAAACTCCTTACGTGAGTAATGGTGGAATTAGTTGCTCCAAGTTTGGTTTGTAGAAGCAATTGGATGTATATTAAACGGCTGCGTAATTCAGATTTGACGAGATCAATCAAAGAAAAATGTCTTTGAGCAGTGGCGGTTGGTAGTCCCCCGCCTCGCGGTTGTGCTTATCATCATGTTCTCTATGGAAAGCACACAACCATATGGTATTTGACAGTGACCACCTCTCTGCAAGACAGATGGGCTATCTTGTTCAGAACCACCTTCGGCTGTCCTTTCCTCTACCTATCTTTTTCCTATTCCTTTGATTTTCCTATCCTACAAATTAATGAAACCCTCATTCCTGCGGAAAATGGTCATACTCAACAAAAGATTCCAATTTCTTTTGAATGTTGATGAAAACTCCCGATAACCGCGGTAACTGGAAATCCTGCCCCCCACCCTCGGGTTCTTTTTCCTATCGGTAACCAAAACCTTGGTCCTCAGAAGTCATAGTTTCCCATAATGTTCTTACAATGAAATACAATCATTAATGGTACCACCCTCTGCTAGAACAGTTGTCCAAGTGATTAAAGAACAAAGGTTAGCTTATGAATTATTATCACAGAAAAAAGAACAGATATTAGCTTATGAAGCTGTTGGCCAGACTGCTATGAGTTTACTTATGATCGGTTCAGACTCTCTAAGCACATTTCAACAATTACTTTCATCTTGTATAGTGACATCTCAACACCATTGAACATTCACAGGGAAAATAACCTGCAAAATAGTAGAACCATAATGTAACAAAGATAAATTAATGAGAATTCCTACATTCGGTTCAAGAATTGCCATAAAAAAACTTGCATTGCGGCGATTTATACAAGCAATTTGTGTACAAGTGTGAGATTTAAACGGTTAAAAATGCAAAACTGTAGCTATTTTGATAGGCGATGCGACAACTACACCAAGTCGGATTTAGCTTGGATGATGCCAATGAGCCACCTCATCTTGCAGGTACCATGTCATCTCCTCGATTGACGTTGCACAAAATAGACTGATTTGGTTTATTCTTCTGGCTTGCTTACATGTCTTTCAAAGTCGTCTGGAGAATACATATAGTCGCCAAAACATATTCGGAAGTTGGACGCATATGTCATACAATATCTATCTACCGTATCATTACGTTGTGAATATGTCAATTGATTCTACCACTTTGAGGAATGAGAACAATCTGAATGCCTTTTGTAATATTTTAACAGACACAAGATATAAAAGAGATCAATATACCAGATAATCGGAAATTTGAGTGTCGTCACATTGACTGTTGTAAGGTCCATAAGGTGCTCCTGGGACCATGGACATGACAACGACGGAGCCGCAAATGGCGTCTATGGTTGCTGCACCTTGATGAATAGAGTTATTCCTCAAAGGGAAACAGGATCCATGGTATGTACAAACTGGCAATCACCTGCAATGATGCATGATAAATAGAAACCACAATATATAATTAGATATCTTATGGTTTCATAAAAAATGCATATATCTTATGGAAGTGTCAGTTAAGAATGGAAAGGAGAAGCCAAAGAAATCTCATTAATTGGTAAATTAAATCTAAATATGTGATGAAAGATGAATGGCACAATCAGTTGTAACCATAATAGTTGCTTAGCATCTAAATCTTTTTCAGATAATCATATAGTCGCCATTGGACACTGTTTAAAGACAATTGTTCTAAGATTTAGAAGTAGGTATAGGTGAGGAGCCTTTGGGCGCCTCTGATGTTTCTAGAAAAAGAAAGTCCAAGAATTATATTCAAACCCTGGTCATCTTGCATTAACATTTCAAAAGAAAACATGTGCTGCCCAAATTATTAATAAAGGCGATGTCTACATATGCTGGCTACATTAGAAAACCAGAAGGTTTGTCATTAATGAGATATAGGAGTTGGCTCTTGTTAAGCACAAAGTCAACAAGAATACGGTAAGAAAGCATAAGTCAGGGGAAGAAAGATACTTACTGAGAAAAGATAAGCAAGCCAGCAGCAGTTCTAGGCGGTGTGTCGGCAGTTGGCGGGTGCAGGGGACTCGGCGCCCAACGGCATCTCCGACGCAACATGGCGGTCAGGGCATGGAGGCCAGGTCGTCAAGCGGGTGTCGGGCAGTTCTCGTGGGGCAGCATGGATTTGCAAGCCTGCACTCGATTCATTTAACGGGACATGGATACAATAGCATCCGAAAGAGGTCCAAGGCCATGATTGGATCCTGCAATTTGTGATGGCCATGGCAGTTCCATCCCGGACACCGCATAGAAAACTACAAAAGACAGAACAATCTTCAGATCAGCACTCAGTCCATCAGGCAACAGACTATCAGGAGCAAGAAATATTGCTATTGGATAAGACCTTCAGGCGAAGTGCACCGGAGATGCCATGCGTGCACGCGCAGCGGCTCCTTGTGGCGCCCCAGCACGTACTTGACCCGCCGGTCGTGGCGCTGCCGAACCCACGCGAGGATGCAAGGGAGGGGTAGGGCGCTCACAAACGGCCGCCTCCTGAATTCCAACACACCTCGCGCCGCCGAGGGCCTCCGGTTCTCGGAGCTCGATGGAGTGCCTCTTCGGGCAGTTCCCTGAGCTTTTCGAGCCGGATTTTCTCCTCATGCGACCCCCAAGCTCGTGAGAAAGTTGGGGAGGTGTTTTGGGGAAACAGCCGTTCCGTTCCACCTGCTGGTTGATGGACGCGGAGTCTCTAGCTAGAGATCAATGAGAGGCAGCGAGAACTGGAAGAACTTATCGAGCTATTCTTTTCCTCTCGATCGGCAGCGATTTGTTCCGTGGTCAATCTTGTTTCCCGATCTGCGGATATTGGAAGTCCCGAAATTTTAGCCCCCATCCTAACGTGAATGAGGGCGTGGGACGGGGAACCTTTCGTCCGCTCGCGGGTGGTTCACAAAGTAAATTGCTAGATGTACACAGGAGGTGGGTTAGATTAATCTGAACGGTCAGATCTTTTGAGCGGGGCTGATCGATAGGTGGAAACTAATATGTGTACATTTTGCGGGCTGTCCGTAGGGATGAATATGTTTGCTTGTTTTATAGTAATATAGATTATATATATTAATCGCCGATAGAAATTTGTAGGAGTTAAAAAATTAAGGGAGAACCTTGGTTTCAATTTAAACTAGTCAAACTTAAATAAGTAAAGGTATGTGCACGATACAATCTAAAAATATATAATTTTGTCTTATGAATGTTGGTTTCACTACTTAAGAGTGTAAGGTTCGACCCTAAGTCCAGACACTTCAAGCCAGATCGACCACATGCCATTTCAAATTACAGTATTGGCTTGTATAATTTTTTTCAGCTTATATACCCATATTGTGACATAATTCTAAAGGAAATTAAATTTTAATATGTTTTTATATTTTATTAAATTTCTTCAATTTGTTACAAAAATGTTCTGGAATATCAATTATTAGTGGACGTTCTAAAGTACACAAAACCTAATACGGCCGGACCAGCTGACTCGGCCGACTCGTGCTACTGACACATCGCACAAAATGCACCATGTTGCGGAGCTAAGTTCATATCGAGGTGTGCGCACTGCCTGACGATTTTTTCATGTGGTTCCAGTCAGCCAACAACTGCGGATGCATCTTCCGCACCTCAAAAAATTTCAGGTGCGGCAACACGGCCATCAGTTTATCTTGTTGGCACAGGCCTATCGTTGGAGCTTTGCTATCTATGCACGCTAAGATTCGACCGCGTCCCTTTCTACGCCAGGGAGCCGGAGGTGCGGAACCTACTCGTCAACAACCTTGGTGGCGAGGTGGTGTAGGTGCTGCCGGCATCGGACATGTGGTCCATCGAGGTCAAGGTGTGGATGAAGGACCCGTAAACTAACCCAATGATGTACCACATAGAGATCCCGCGCCCGATCACCGACGACCCTATATCTGTGTCGCCTACATCCTCGCCGAGAGAATCCGCTCGTACACCCACCCGATCTTCATCCATATAATCGACGTTGCTGACGGTGGGCCAATCATCACCGACAATCCGCGACGTCGCTCGCATGAAGACGGACACACCTTTAGTGGAAGAGCGGGCGGAACAACATTCTGATCGATGTTGGTTTCATGTAATAAATAATACATGTATTGCAATTTGAACCCCGATTTATCCGCCGCACTACTTGGCATTGCAGCGTCGGGGTTCAAGACTTCGCGGCGGAGGGGAAAGATCCCAAAGTGTAGAGGAAGGCGTTCAGGTCTGCAACTGTCTTTAGTCAACACACCTATAATATCCTGGTCAATGCGACCGCCATTGTCAAAAAACAAATTCGGAACTCACAAATATATATACGGACGGTACATACTTTTCGTTTTGGCGCCAGATTTTTCGTCCCGACAGCTTCCCCCTCAGTCTAACTCGAATTTGGGACTACAGTCAGACACATTTCGATTTTTTGGCCCTTCCCCTCTACACTGCAACAGCGGTCTCCCTTTCCCGTGATGCGGAGGGTTACTCCTAGATTGGCCCGATCTTCACGAATCGACGGAGAACACGAAGAACACGAAGAACTCGATGAACACACGAGGGGGAAACGAGGGGGAAATCGAGGGCAAGGCAAACAAACACAAGGATAACTAGTAAGAACCGAAGAACCCCAAATCTTCCGTCAACTAACCCCGAGGGCCGCCTACGGAACGATCGATTCAACTGAGCTCACCTTGATTGAAACCGCTTTACACCCGTAGCCGGTCCACTACGCCAATAGAACCTCAAGATAATCGAGAGGAAGATTGGTCAAGTACTTGATAGAAACCCAAAGGGAGAGATCAAGTATTTGGATGTGCCCAATCCTCGACGATGTCGGAGGGATGGTTCCTCAAAGAGGGATACAAGAGAGCTGAGCTCCAAATGTTCTAAATTCAACTCTAACCCTAGATCTGAGAATGGGGGTGACTATATATAGTCTAGTGCCAAAGGGGGTAGGTGGGAGGATAAGAAACAAGGCCTCAAGGCCCGCAAGTGTCACGCAGTCCGCACAGTAGCGGAGGTTCCGGTGGTTTCCACCGGAGGCTCCGGTGGATGGAGCGGAGGCTCCGGTGGGGTCCGGTGGTGGCTCCGTGGTCACCCACCCGATGGGGTTGCGCGCAGGCAGCACCGGAGGCTCCGGTGGCGAGTCGTGGAGCGGAGGCTCCGGTGGGATCACCGGAGGTTCCGCCCGAATTCCGGTGGCGGCTCCGGTGGTGGCTCCGGTGGTAGCTCCGCCACTTTCCACCCGAAGGGGTTTTGGGCGGAGGCCACACCGGAGGTTCCGGTGGTGAGCGGGGAGCGGAGGCTCCGGTGGGATCACCGGAGGTTCCGCTGCCTGGAGCTTTCCGGCTTCGTCTCCTTGCGCTGGTCTTGCTCGTTCGCCTTCCGCGTCTTCTTGGGCACCCTTGGTGGACTTGAACCTGAGCACACACAGCGTTGCGCCATGAGGTAGCGCACCATCCTCCATGTGATCGAAAGTATAGAGCGAGAGGAGCGAGTTCACCTTATCCTTGATGGCCTTTGCGCGTGATCTTGTCATCGGTCCACTTGGAGTAGATGGTTGGGCTACATCATCTCCCCCCCCTTGAAAAAGAGTCGACCTCGACTCGGCGTCGTCTTCATCACTTGGGTATCCATGGAAGGGAGAGAGGTCCTTGACATTGAAGGAGTTGTGGACGAGGTACTTGGATTGCGGTAAGTCGAGCTTGTAGGCGTTGTTGTTGATGCGCTTTAGGACCTTGAAGGGACCGTCACCTCTTGGCTTGAGCTTGGAGTTGCGCTCTTCGGGGAACCGGTCCTTGCGCAAGTGTAGCCACACGAGGTCACCTTCTTGGAACACCATGGGTTTCTTGTTCTTGTTCATGATAGAGGCTCGGTGCTCGGAATGCTTCTCAAGTGTAGCCCTTGTGGAGTCGTGGAGCTTCTTGATGTAGTCGGTGCGCTTGTCGATGTCCATGTTTGCTCGCTCGCGTAGAGGCAAAGGGAGTATGTCGGGCGGTGTTGGGGTTGAAGCCGTAGACGATCTCGAAGGGACTCTTCTTGGTAGCTTGATGGAGAGCACGGTTGTAGGCGAACTCGGCGTGTGGGATGCATTCCTCCCAATTCTTCAAGTTGGGCTTGATCAATGCTCGAAGTAGTGAAGAGAGTGTGCGGTTGACGACCTCGGTTTGTCCATCCGTTTGTGGGTGATAGGCGGTGGAGAATAGTAGCTTGACGCCGAGCTTGGCCATCAATGTCTTCCAAAAGTAGGAGGTGAACTTGACGTCGCGGTCCGAGACAATTGAAGTAGGTACACCATGTAAACGCACAATCTCCCTGAAAAACAAAGTAGCAACATGTGAAGCATCGTCGGTTCGGTTACAAGGAATGAAATGTGCCATCTTAGAGAAACGATCCACAACTACAAAGATTGATCCATGTTGGTTTTAGTTCGTGGAAGGCCTAACACAAAGTCCATGCTAATATCACTCCAAGGTGCATGTGGGATAGGTAATGGCATGTAAAGACCATGAGGGTTGGAAGTGGACTTAGCTCGGAGGCATGTGGAACATCTCTTGACGTGTCTCTCAACATGATGCTTCATCTTGGGCCAATAGTAGTTGGTGGAAAGCATGGCATAGGTCTTGTCGCGTCCAAAGTGTCCCATGAGGCCTCCTTCATGTGATTCCTTCAATAACAACAAGCGAAGAGAAGACTCGGGGATACACAATTTGTTAGCCTTAAACAAGAAACCTTTGTGAAGATAGAAATCATCGAAACCTCGGTTAGGCAAGCACTTCTCAAATATAGGACCAAAGAAAGCATCGGAAGCATATAAGTCTTTGATTTCATCCAAACCAATCACATTGATGTCAAGACGTGTAAGAAGGCATTCTTTCCTAGACAAGGCATCAGCTACCACATTCTCTTTACCTTTCTTGTACTTAATGACATAAGGAAAAGATTCAATGAATTCAACCCACTTAGCATGCCTTTTGTTCAAATTGGTTTGGCTTTTCAAGTATTTCAATGATTCGTGATCGGATGAATGACAAATTCTTTTGGCCAAAGGTAGTGTTGCCAAACTTCTAGCACTCTAACCAAAGCAAAGAGTTCTTTATCATAGATGGGGTAATTGAGTTTAGCACCATCAAGTTTTTCACTATGGTAAGCAACGGGGCGTCCGTTTTGCATGAGAACGCCACCAATTCCTATACCACTAGCATCACATTCAATCTCAAAAGTTTTCTCGAAATCCGGTAAGACAAGCAAAGGAGCTTCGGTTAGGCATTTCTTAAGTGTGTCGAAGGCTTTTTGTTGCGCATTGCCCCAAACAAAAGGTACATTCTTTTTGGTAAGTTCATTCAAAGGGCAAGCAATAGTTGAAAAATCTTTGACAAAGCGGCGATAGAAACCGGCAAGGCCATGAAAGCGCCTTATCTCACCCACGGAAGTAGGGTTGGGCCAATTCCTAATTGCCTCAATCTTCTTGTTATCTACTTCAATACCATTGGACGAGATCACAAAAAAACCCAAGAAAACAAGCTTGTTGGTGCAAAAATTGCATTTGGAAAGATTGGCGAAAAGTTTTGCATTGCGAAGAGCCAACAATACTTGTGAAACATGATCAAAGTGATCTTCCAAAGATTTGCTATAAATGAGAATATCGTCGAAGTAAACCACAACAAATTTGCCAATGAAAGGACGCAGAACTTCATTCATGAGACGCATGAAGGTAGATGGGCATTCGAAAGACCAAAGGGCATAACAAGCCATTCATACAAACCAAGTTTTGTTTTGAAAGCCGTTTTCCATTCATCACCTATACTCATACGAATTTGATGGTAACCACTTTTAAGATCAATTTTTGAAAAGATAGTAGCACCACTCAATTCATCAAGCATGTCATCGAGCCTAGGAATAGGATGTCGATATCTAACGGTGATAGCATTGATAGGGCGACAATCCATACACATGCGGGAAGTAGAATCTTGCTTTGGAACAAGGTAACCGGCACGGCACAAGGACTAAGGGATTCGCGGATAAAACCTTTTTCGAGTAGCTCTTGGATTTGGCGCTCAATCTCCTTAGTCTCCTCGGGATTGGTGCGGTAAGGAGCGCGGTTTGGAAGGGGCGCGCCCGGAATGAGGTCAATACGGTGCTCGATTCCTCGAAGGGGAGGAAGGCCCGGAGGGAGCTCATCGGGAAAGACGTCTTCAAATTCCTGCAACAAAGGCAACAAAGAGGGAGGTAGATTTGTCATGTCGTTAGTTTCAAGTGCTTCCCCTTTGCACAATAGGACAAAGTGAAGTATGGTTGGGTTCTCTCTTAACGCTCGCATCTCTCTTTTGGTGGCAAGTAAGGCAAAGCCTTTGGCATCACTCGTAATTTTTCCACTCATATTTGGCTTGTGGCTCTCACTCACTTTTTGGTGGATCACTCTCTCACCACTCATCTCACGAGATTTGAGCTCTTCTTGTCGACGTGCAAGAGTCTTGGCGTTGTCGGCGATCACTTGGCTAGGAGACATGGGACGAAGAACGAATGTCTTGTTGTTCCACTTGAAGCTATAGTGATTGGAACGCCCATCATGGATAGCACTCTTGTCGTATTGCCACGGTCGGCCAAGAAGAAGATGACACACGGTCATAGGAACAACGTCACAATCTACCGTGTCTTCATAAGGACCAATCTTGAAAGTCACGGAGACCATGTGTTGAATCTTGAAGGTGCCGGAGTCACTAAGCCATTGGACATGGTATGGGTGAGGGTGTTGCTTGTAAGGCAATTTGAGCTTGTCGCAAAGTTCTTTGCTAGCTAAGTTGTGACAACTTCCACCGTCGATGATGACCTTGATTGACTTGCCATCAATACCGGCTCTTGTTTGAAGAGATTGCACCGTTGATCTTGCTCATCTTGAGAGAAGAAGTGAGACTCTTGTGACCACTAGGGATGGGTTCTTGTCCTCATCGCAATACACACTTTCTTCATCATCGTTGGAGACGTCCAAAGGGTTGAGAGCAACTTGATGCAAGGCATAGTATTCGCCTTCGCTCATAGAGTCACGTTCACCATCTTGGTTGACAATCATGATCATCTTGTTGGAGCATTCAAAGGACTTGTGTCCACTACCACCACACTTGAAGCAAGTAATAGTGCTTGACTTGACTTGAGGAGCACTTGAGGATGAGGTTGGAGTAGCTTGCTTCTTGAATTGTTGGGAACTTGTTGGGAGCACTAGAGGCTCGCGGGTTGCTCTTGGTGGTAGTTGGAGGAGGAGCTTGTGTCATTGGAGTAGAGGATGATGGTCTTGAGTTGAAGAAAAGCCTTTTGCTTGCTATATTTGAGATCTTCCGCAATTTGACGTTCCGCCTTAAGAGCTTGGTGGACAAGGGCCACAATGTTGTCATACGGTTGATACTCGACAATCTTCCTTATAGGATAGTTGAGGCCATTGAAAAGCGGGCCATTGTTTGCTCTTGAGATTCTATCACATGAGCGCGGATCAAAGATGTCTCCATTCCTTGTAGTACTCATCAACGGACTTCACACCTTGACGAAGTTCTTGAAGCTTCTTGAAGAGGTCACGCTTGTAGTGAGGAGGAACGAATCGAGCATGCATGAATTGCTTCATCATTCCAAGTGGCAATAGGAGCAACGCGATTGCGGACTCGTTCGGCTTGTAGACGATCCCACCATAAGAGTGCATAGCCTTCGAATTCCAAAGATGCTAGAGCAACCATTTTCTTGTCGGTGAAGTTGTGAATGCCGAATATCTTGTCAACCTTGAGAGCCCAAGCAAGATAGTCTTCGGGATCATTCTCACCATTGAACTTGGGGACATTGAAACGAAGAGCACTCATGTTGTTGTCCTCTTGCGGACGATGGAGGCGCGCATGTTGGCGCTCATGGGGGTCTTCATCATACATGGGAGGTGAATCATCATAGGGATCATCCTCATTGTCTTGGCGGTGGCGATCATGATGGGGAGGATGACGCCGGTGGTCATTAGGTGGTGGTGGTGGGGTGACGGAGCCTAGCTTCACGACGTTCACTATCATCATGGCCATTGTGATGTTGTTGAGGACGTTCTTGTTCTTGGAGAGGTTGTTGATGATCATGTTCTTGGCGGTCATTGTTGTTGGGACGCGCATGGCGCCTTGGTGGCTTCGATGTTGACGAGCATCTTCCACGAAATCGTTGTGGCCATAGTCTTGAGCGTGGCCTTGTGGAGGTGGAGGATGATGGTGTTGTCGAAGGTCCGGGCGTTGCGGTTGTTGAAGAGGGTCACCACGGCCTTGGCGATGTCGAGGTGGTGGTGATGGCGAGCTCCTCATACCGATTGCGTCGCGGAGGTTGTTGATGTTGTGGAGGAGGTGGTGGTGCTTGTTGAGGTTGTCCACCCTCCTCCACGTTGTGGCGATCATGGCGATCATGGCGACGAGGTTGGTGAGGATCTTGATTGCGGTGGCTTGAGCGGCGAGACCTTGAGGATGATGATGAATGACGGCGATTGGCAAGATTGGCCAAGTTGATGTTGATGCGCGTCATTTGATCATTCATTCGAGCCTCTTGCTCTTGGAGTCGACGCTCATAGCGTTGCAACCCGTCCTTGACGAGTTCGCGGAGTTGAAAGTGGTCATTGTGGGTGACGAAGTTGGCGTAATCATTGTCGTTGTAGAATGGGTTGCCTTCGTCTTCCGAGCTCGGACTTGTGAATACCCTTCCCTAGCCATCTCAAAAACACACACAAGGGTGATATTGAAGAAATGGACGCCTCACTTACCCAACGTTACCTTTCTTGGTCGTATTGAGGCTAGTGGACGAGCCTAGGTGTAGGGCGGTGTCAAGAGCGAAACCAAAAGATCGAAAGAAACCGCAAACGGCAACACACACACTTTATATGGAAGGCAATAGGTTAGGAAAGTGGCGAGGAAAAATCGACCAAAACCGAAGAAAAGTTTGTTGTCAATCGTGGAGAAAAGTCAAAGAAAAAGTTAGCACAAAAACCAAACCTAGGATGGAAATATGGTGGAACACACACACGCAAGGGAAAAATGGGGTTAGTGCGACCAATGGACGAGCGAAGAACGAAATGGCCCTAACGTAGACTAATGCTCAATGCCACACTAACACAAGGAGGACGCTAGCTCAAACCGCAAAGTTGAAAAGGCAACAAGATTCGCACCGTGGCAATCGGTCACTCTTTCTCTTTTGCGACGCAATGCTACACGTTCCTACAATGGAAAGCAATTGGCACCGATCCTTTTGCTTCTTTTTCTATTTTCTCTTTTCTCTTTTTTTTTTTGATTTTCTCTTTTTGATGGATTCCAAAGTGCCAATGCCTACTCGGTAGCTAATCTCTCACAAGCGCTAACTTCGCACTCTCGATGCCACAAATGCGATGCCAAGCGGTGTAAAAAAGAACTAGTCCGATAGGTAAGTAACACAATGGGATGGGGTGGTGCAAGCGGAAGCAAGTTATACCTCTCTTATTTTGATGATCACGGACTTGCGGCCGTGGGGAAGTCGATGTCGTGGCGATCCGATGATGTGGAAGCGTAGGTGATGTCGTGGGCGCGCGTAGCAACTCGTTGCACTCAATTTGGATCACAAACGACAAAGAAAAACAAGTTCCAAAATCTGCCGGAGAATCGAAGAGCTGAAATTTTCTGAGTTTTTGGCTCAAATTCGAAATTCCCACAAAATCAAGAAAAATTTTGGGCGAAATTGGAAAAATTGGCTGAATGGAAAGATGTGGAAAGGTGTTTGGCAACTAATCTCTGAAGAAAAAACCACGAAAAACGCAACGAGTCAACAGATCGGTCAAATTCCCTTTTGGCTATTTTTTGAGGATTTTCGAAATTCTTGGTGGAAAAAGAAAAATTGGTGGATGGGGAGGGGTATGGGTGTCGGATTCGTGTCAATCTAGCTCTGGATACCAGATGATGCGGAGGGTTACTCCTAGATTGGCCCGATCTTCACGAATCGACGGAGAACACGAAGAACACGAAGAACTCGATGAACACACGAGGGGGAAACGAGGGGGAAATCGAGGGCAAGGCAAACAAACACAAGGATAACTAGTAAGAACCGAAGAACCCCAAATCTTCCGTCAACTAACCCGAGGGCCGCCTACGGAACGATCGATTCAACTGAGCTCACCTTGATTGAAACCGCTTTACACCGTAGCCGGTCCACTACGCCAATAGAACCTCAAGATAATCGAGAGGAAGATTGGGTCAAGTACTTGATAGAAACCCAAAGGGAGAGATCAAGTATTTGGATGTGCCTTGATACAATCCTCGACGATGTCGGAGGGATGGTTCCTCAAAGAGGGATACAAGAGAGCTGAGCTCCAAATGTTCTAAATTCAACTCTAACCCTAGATCTGAGAATGGGGGTGACTATATATAGTCTAGTGCCAAAGGGGGTAGGTGGGAGGATAAGAAACAAGGCCTCAAGGCCCGCAAGTGTCACGCAGTCCGCACAGTAGCGGAGGTTCCGGTGGTTTTCCACCGGAGGCTCCGGTGGATGGAGCGGAGGCTCCGGTGGGGTCCGGTGGTGGCTCCGTGGTCACCCACCCGATGGGGTTCCGCGGCAGGCAGCACGGAGGCTCCGGTGGCGAGTCGTGGAGCGGAGGCTCCGGTGGGATCACCGGAGGTTCCGCCCGAATTCCGGTGGCGGCTCCGGTGGTGGCTCCGGTGGTAGCTCCGCCACTTTCCACCCGAAGGGGTTTTGGGCGGAGGCCACACCGGAGGTTCCGGTGGTGAGCGGGGAGCGGAGGCTCCGGTGGGATCACCGGAGGTTCCGCTGCCTGGAGCTTTCCGGCTTCGTCTCCTTGCGCTGGTCTTGCTCGTTCGCCTTCCGCGTCTTCTTGGGCACCCTTGGTGGACTTGAACCTGAGCACACACAGCGTTGCGCCATGAGGTAGCGCACCATCCTCCATGTGATCGAAAGTATAGAGCGAGAGGAGCGAGTTCACCTTATCCTTGATGGCCTTTGCGCGTGATCTTGTCATCGGTCCACTTGGAGTAGATGGTTGGGCTACATCATCCCGTCTCACTGTGCCTCCCCTTCCTTTCCGACGGAGCAGCACCTTCGCCAACCCCAACCCGGCCACACCCCTCTCTCCTCCTCTCCCCCGTCTCATTGGACCCAGCATGCTCTCTCCCCCCTTAATGGTATGTGATTTCTTTGGATCTATGAAGTATAATATATGGGAGAGTGGACTCTCAAGAGGTTCGAACACAGGGGGCTAACCACGCTCACTACACGCCTCGTGAGGCCTGACGAGGAGAGATCGAAGCAAGCAAAAATGGTGACACGGGAATGTACCTAGGTTCGGGCCACCTTGCGGTGTAACACCCTACTTCTGCTTGTCTGATGGATTGTACTGCGGTTGATACAGTACAAGATTTGAGCTTGTGCTCGGGTTTAGACTAGGGATGCTCGGAGTGAATTGAGACGTTCCTCTTATGGGAGCCACGGGATCCTTATGTTATGTATCCGTCACGGACCTCTTTCCCACTGATTCTTGGTCGGAAAGGGCCACCACACATCGATAAAGGGAGAGACCGATCATGGCCTTAAAACTCTAGCGGTCTTTGTCTTCGGGAGATAGCAGCACCGTCCATGGAAGGACGGTGGGGGCTCTGGATGAAGTCCCCCACGTCTTGTACCGCCAACTTGGTCTTCATGCATCGAAGAGGAAAGCTTCGGGCGGCGCTTTCGTGCAGGCAGCTGTCGCCGACACTTTATACATGAGAACGGCAACTCTGGCCAAAGTTACACTATCTCTCTGTGACGTCTTCATCATTGCACAGAGGTGCGTGTGTCACTCGCAAATGGGTTGTTCCCTCACGAGCGGAAAGTCCTCTAGATAGGAGCGAATGCCTCGGGGTAGAGCTCCTCTCCGAGGGGAGACGAGTGCGACTTCTACGAAGGGGCCAACCTCCTGCTGGTTGTACCTCGAGTGATAAGGGGTGGCCCAATCTTCTCAATGAGCTTCTCTCTCTCTTTATGGATTTTCTGGATTTTGTGATAACTAGTGCTACACTGAGACCTCTCACTTGGATGACCCTTGTTGCCAATGCAACAACAATCAAGCCCTTTGGATATTCTCAACTACACACTCTTGCACAAGCAATCAATGATCACAAGTGGTCATGTATCCCCCTATTCCCAATGGAATAACAAGATATCACGCAAACTTTGACTTGGTAATACTTCAAGATGAATGCTTAGCAGCAATACAATCTCAAGGCTAGGGTTTTCTTTGTCTAAATTGTTCTCCCCTAATCCACACGCAGGTGGCATGATTATATAGGTGGGGGTGCGGCCACAAGGGGTCCTTGCGCAGGCAAACCCACCTCCTACTAGGACTAGGACTCCTATTAGGACTAGGAGTCCAACTATGACACAATTATGGATACAAACCGATCCACCATTAAGGGATTCGGCCACATATCGTATACAAACCATACCTATTCGAAAATAGGATTTCTATGGTGCATTTGACTTGGTGGAGGCACCTATCCCCTTGTCTTGATGAATAACAATTGTTTTATTGGAATAACAATTGTTATGAATTGTTTTCACCATCTTGCTTCATTGTTTTCAACATTTTGAATGTTTGTTTTCACCATGATCATGTGGTCTTCTATCAACTCTCCATTCATGCTTGTGATAACATAATCCTTAGGCATATCCTTATCATCCTCCCTTTCTTCAAGACAAGACGTCCACGGCTTGTGATAATCTGAAAGTGGAAGAAACAAAAAGAACAAAGTGTATGCACAATATATGTATCTATAATGGCATTCATTAGTGGTTAGTAAATCAAAATATTGTGCATATGACATATGATCACAAAGTTTGTATGAAAACAACACATAATAGTCATAGCCTTTCATAATATAGCAATCATAATTGCAAATATAAGTGAATCTTGTTTTAATAGCACATGTATCCAACCAATATTGTGGTAAACTAAACATATGTGTAAGATCATGTTCAAATGTAGGAATTTGTAATTCATCTACCCAAGGTAAAATATTGTTTAATTCGGCCACTTTATCATAAGTTATACATATGTGATGTACCATGAAAATTTACTCAAGTTATAATCACCAATCAAATTAAATTTGAAACTTGTATCATATGTGCTAGAATTAACATAATCAATTTTATTCATAGCACATTGCACATCAATTGGTTCTTTTAACATGACATAATAGACAATATCACTAGATGGTGTCTTAGCAAGTACTTCTTTATGTGTAATAAAAACCACATTGTTAAATTTCGAATTTATCATGTTATGATATGGTTGTAAACTATCACATAATTCAATACTTGATTTTTCCAAACCGAAATCAATACCTTTATCAATACTATCCTCCTCGTTTGTAGTAGGTATGAATTCATCAATATCTTGTGATTTTGAAGGTTGTGCTTGAGGTAGCTCCCTTTCTTCAAAAATAACCTTCATATCACAAACAAGAGCACTAGTACCCGTGGCATTTTCCTCCAATATATGTGGTTGTTGTGATGTTTCTTTGTGCTCCCTTTCTTCCATAGCAACCTGTACATAAGAAACAACACTAGGAAGAAAAATTATTTCATTAGTTAAAAGGCTCACTCCTTTATTCTTTCCACTCGGCCTAGATTTGTCTTCCTCCATAGATTTGGTTTTTTCACTCTCCTTCTCTAGATTCACCTCTATTTTCTGTCTTGATTCATTCACAATCTGTTGTGGTGTCATAGGCCTCAAAATAATATCCTTATTATTCCAATTCAAGTGATATGTGTTTGATCTTCCAATGTGCGTGACCTTCTTGTCAAATTGCCAAGGTCTTCCAAATAATAGGTGACAAACTGTCATGGGCACCACATCACACTCAATTGTATCTTTGTATGGTCCAATTTGACAGTCCACTCTCACCATATGACATACCTTGATTTCTTCCTTGTTACTTAACCATTGAATATAATATGGATTTGGATGTGGATTGTAATTCAACCTTAGCTTGGCACATAACTCCTTGCTTGCTAGATTTCTGCAACTCCCTCCATCAATGAACACCTTACAAGCCATGTTAGGACCAACAATTGCCTTGGTTTGAAATAAATTGCATCTTTGGCTCTCATCATTGCTAGGAATAACACTCAAAGCCTTGGTTCAAACAATGGTTGGATAATTTGTAGCATAAGAATTAATTGGACCATCATCATCATCATCATCATATGTATCCTCTCCATTAGGATTAGCATCATCTCCACTCTCATACTCATCATTAGCATTGATCACCATAATTTTCTTGTTAGGACAATCTCTCTTGAAGTGCCCTCTTCCTCCACAAGTATGGCATGTCATGTCTCTATGCCTTGCTGTTGATTGAGTAGAACCACTTCCACTAGCTGTTGGTTGTGGTGTTTTCTTTGAATTATTGATGCTTGTCTCGGGTTTGGATGGTGTACTATCTCGAGTTGGTGCAATTGGAGGTGTTGGAGGTGAAAAAGAAGAAGATCTTGATGGAAAAATCCTCCTTGGAGCCATAGTAACCTCCTCGGCCAACCTCTTTTCTGCCTCCCTTGATTGATGCAAAAATTCTGTCATATTGCTATATTGAACATGCATCACAATGCATCTAATTTGAAAGTTCAATCCTGAAAGAAATCTTTGCATTGTTTGCTCATGTGCTTCAACAACCCGAGCTCTTTGTAGCACTAATTCCATCTCCTTGTAATATTGATCCACTGAATTTGTTCCTTGCTTCAAATTTTGCAATTTATCATAGAGAGTCCTCAAATAATTTGTTGGAACAAACCTTGCTGTCATAAGTTGTTTCATCTCAGCCCAAGTAGTAATTTCTGGTTGATTTTGTGTTTCCCTCAATCTTATGATGCCATCCCACCACAAGAGAGCATAACCATCAAATCCAGAAGATGCTAGCTTGATTTTCCTCTCATCGGTGTAATTATGCAATCCCCATAGCTTTTCTATCTTCAATTCCCACATCAAGAACTCCTCAACATCATCATTATCACATGTGAGAATAGGCACAAAGAATTTTGGTTTCCCAAGGCCATCCTCCTCTCTATTATTATCAACCAATGGAACCCTTCTAGGTGCATAATTGCCACGGCCTCCATATGCAATGGCTCGGCCCTCCTCATGATCAGCAGCTAGATTAGCTCTTTGTAATTGTGTTGAGATGTTTGCAACTTCCCTTGTGAGATTAGTCATAGCTTCTTGAAGAACACGCACTGAATTAGCAGCCTCCTTTTGTGCCTCAATAATTACAGTCAAATCTTTCCTGAAGACATCATCATATTCTTCAATTTTCTTTTCAACTCTTTGCTCAATCCGATTAGCAACTCCTCCTCTAAAGGTATTAAAATCTGCCATGTACATGTATCATCAGCAGTCTTTGTTTTGGGCATCAAATCAGCTTCCTCCTTGTCACCCTGCACAGAAGATTCACTAGCAAAACTCATGATTAATGGGTTAGTGAACAAATAATCAATGGGTTGTGGTGCCTCTCACACTACTAGGAAAATGGCTATAGGAGTGATGATACCCGTGACACACTTCTTATTTGGCACGTCACGCCTATTACCCGCGGCGCACCACGCTTCCGCGCGTCGCGCCTAAAGGCATACCCGCGGCGCACCAAATGTAAGGCGCGTCGCGCGTATGTGTGGGGCCGGGGTGGCGAGCCTCCGAGGCATACCCGCGACGCACCCAGCCCGAGGTGCGTCACGGCTATGTTGGGTACCCGCGGCGCACCTTCCAGTGGTGCGTCACGGCTATCTTTTCCACGGGTGGCATCTATAGCCGTGACGCACCACAAGGAGGTGCGCCGCGGGTATCCAACATAGCCGTGACGCACTGCGGCCAAGGTGCGTCACGGGTATACCTGGGACGAATTTAAGTGGTTGGGACCACCCCCACCTCCCATCCCCCCATATCTCCACCCCATTTTAGATCTGGTCGCCCCCCACCTCCTCACCACCCCATTTCCCCCATTTTCCCACCATCTAAAACTTATTTAACCTATTTTATTTGATATATATGTGTGGGGAATCTAGTAAACATTTCTCTCCACCCCCATCTCTCACTTTATTACCACTTTCTCTTCCATCTTTTCACTTCCTATAGCCACATACAAACGTACTCTCTTGGTCTCGTGTCGGCAAGTTCTATAGTTGGTGAGTTGTTCGAGGGATATGTATATGTGTTGTATGTATGTGTGTTGATCTCGCTAGATCTCTAATAGATCGATCTCGCTCGGTATCGGCGCCGTGCGTCGTCACAAAAGATTCATATGGTTGCATATATACATATGCGAAATTTTGTTGCGTATTTTTGATGAAATTTGTGGATGTCTTAAAAATGAGTTGACATGTGTTGCCAAAATTTTGATTCATTTCCATTTCCGCGACCACGCACTCCGAGAATGTCCTATTTTTAGCATAGGTCATGCCGAATTTTTCCGTCGACGACCATGCATGCATCATCCATATATTACGTAATTTGATTCTAATTAATTTTTCATTTGATCTTTTTTTACTATGTAGGCAACCATGCATATAAGCACAGGCACCGTGGCTAGATTTATGAAACATGCGACGGACAAAATGTTTCGAAATAGCATGACGGAGATAAGATGTCCTTGTCGAAGATGCAAACTGAAACACTTGATCAGATACGATTCTGGTGACTTGGAGTCGCACCTTATCCGTCGTGGTTTTATGGATGGCTACACTCTTTACCCGACAAGTGATGAAGATGAAGAGTCGCCCGGACATGATGAAGGACATAATGATCAAGATGAAGGACATGATCATAATCAAGACGAAGGACATCGTGATGAAGATGTCGGACATGATCATAATCAAGACGAAGGACATCATGATGAAGATGTCGTGACATCGTCGTCGGACTGGGTGCGGGACCCTCATGTCCAAGCTCTGCTTCTCAAGGAGACTAGCAACACCAGAGCTGCTGCTAGAGAGAAATCGAAGTTGTCGCAACTGGAGATAGACGCCGTTACTCCATTGTATGAAGGATGCGTGAGCGAGGATACCCGTCTGAACGTAACGTTAAGGACCCTCGAGATGAAGACAAAACACCGATGGACCGATGCGAGCTACGATGAGAACATGGCATTCTGGCACGGCCGTCTTCCCACGGGGAACAAGTGTCCAACGAGCATCGAGGAGGCGAAAAAAGTCGTGTGCCCTCTGGATTTACCTCACGTGAAATACCATGCTTGCATTAATGACTGCATCATCTATCGGGGCGCGGACGCGGAGAGAACCATATGCCCGGTGTGCGACGCAACTCGATACAAGACAGGGAAGAAGGCCTCTCCTCGAAAGTGGTGTGGTACTTTCCGATAACTTCCCGTCTGCAGCGGTATTTCGCAGACCCCACACAGGCGAAGCTCATGCGATGGCACGCGGAAAGGAAGAAGCCAGAAGAGCATGATGGAACCGATCCGGAGAATGATGACACGATGCTGACACACCCCTCAGATGCTAGCCAGTGGAAGGCGCTAGACATCGAATACCCCGAATTCGGCGACGATCCAAGGAACATCAGGTTGTGCATGAGTACGGATGGATTAAATCCTTTTGGCAACCAGAGCAGCACCCATAGCACATGGCCCGTGTTTGTATGTATATACAACCTACCCCCTGGTTGTGCTTGAAGAGGAAGTACATACAGATGAGTATGCTTATTCAAGGGCCGAAACAACCAGGTAACGACATCAATCTGTATGTCCAGTTGTTGGAAGAGGAGCTAGCCACGTTATGGGACGAGCCAGCCAATACGTGGGACGCCTATGGAGAAACGTTTTTCCCAATGAGAGCCGCGCTCATCACGATGGTGCATGACTATCTCGGTTACGGATATGTCGCGGGGCAGGTGGCGCACGGATTCTGTGCATGCGTTAGGTGCATGGATGACACTACGTATCTCCAGCTAGAGAGAAACCCCGGGTCTTCGAAAACCGTGTTCTTGGGGCATCGAAGGTGGCTTCGCAAGGATGACCCGTGGAGAAAACGCAAAGATCTGTTCAACAATGAAGTTGAGATGCGAAGAGCCCCACGTCAAAGGAGCGGCGAGGAAATCGACGAGCTGTTGAAGAACTGGAAAGAGTGCCCTGCGCCGGGAAAGAAGCGAAAGACGCCGGCGCCGTTGGAGGGTGTATGGAAAACAAGGTCTGTTCTCTGGGACCTGAGGTACTGGAAGATTCTCCGCACACCCCACTGCCTTGACCTATTGCATATCACGAAAAACGTGTGCGAGAGTCTGCTTGGCACCCTGCTCAACATGCCGGAGAGGACCAAAGATGGGCCGAAAGCAAGGAACGACTTGAGATTTTTGAATATCAGGGGTGAGCTCCACGGAGGAAAACCGGATGATGATGACGATGACGATGACGATGTGTTAGATGGGACGGAAGGTCGCCGCAAGGGCAAAAAGGCCAAGAAGACGGAATATTACTGTCCCCCTTCGTTCTTAACGCTATGCGAGAAGGAGATCGACCAATTCTTCAAGTGCCTCCTTGGAGTCAAATTTCCTTACGGTTATGCGGGGAAGATAAGCAGATACCTAGACGTACCAAAGCAGAAGTTCAGCGGGATGAAGTCTCACGACTGTCACGTGATGATGACGCAGATACTTCCAGTTGCAATTCGAGGGATAATGGACGAGCACGTCCGCGAAACGCCGTTTGGACTCTGCAACTTTTTTGACGTCATCTCTCGAAAGTCGATTGGCGTGAAGAAACTCGCAAGGCTACAGGAAGAGATCGTGGTGATACTATGCGAGCTTGAGATATACTTCCCGCCAGCATTCTTCGACATTATGGTGCATCTCCTTGTCCATGTCGTGGATGATATCATCCAGCTCGGGCCGCCGTTTTTACACTCCATGATGGCGTTCGAAAGGATGAATGGTTCCATCAAAGGATACGTCCGCAACAGGGCCCGTCCAGACGCAAGCATTGCCAAGGGCTTTCTGACAGAGGAGTGCATCTCTTTCTGCACGAATTTTCTAGACAAAGATGAGAACCCTGGTCTGCCCGTAAACAGGCACTTTGGCAGGCTCGGTGGATGGGGACACCGCGAGGGCCAGCGCGAAATGAATGTCGACTTTCAGGGCCGACGCAACGACTTTGACAGAGCAAACCTAGTCGCGCTACAACATCTAACAGTGGTCGATCCTTGGTTGGAAAAGCACAAATTGCTAATCGCGAAGTATTACAGTGACCGGGGACAACATAGGACCGAAGCAGAAATAATCAGAGAGCACAACATCCATTTCACACAGTGGTTCAGGGAGAAGATTATGACCGATCAACCGGAGACGCCTTATTCTGAAGAAGAAAAACTCATACTCACATTGTCACAAGGCCCCGCACATAACCTCATGACATATCAGGCATACGATATCAATGGTTACACATTCTACACGGCAAATAAGGACCGGAACTGCGAATACCAGAACTCGGGGGTAACGATGGAATCATTAACAGGTGACGTCAAGGAAAGATACTATGGTAGGATCGACGAGATATGGGAACTCGACTACTGCGGAGAGAAGGTGCCAATGTTCCGTGTCACATGGGCAAAGAGCGTCAGGAAAGAAGGACAATATTTCACCACCATGGTGATACCTGAAGCCAAATCCGGCACGAATGTCACCGCAAAAAATGAGCCATGGGTCTTGGCTAACAAAGTGGACCAATGCTTCTTCATTACTGACCCGACAAGGCCTAGCCGTGTTGTCGTGCGGAGAGGCAAAAGAAACGTCATCGGAATGGATGGAGTAGCCAACGAGCAAGACTTTGACCAGTACGGCGACCCGAAAATAGAAGATGACAATGACGATGGAACGAAATACACAACAAGAAGAAGCAGGACAACGCTACCTACAGGTCGCCCATTCCACCGAAGAAGTCACGGTGTTCCAGGACTGAATTACTCAACCGCGACAAAGAAGGGAAAGAAAATTGTAAAACGCTAGCTAGAGATACAAGAATCATTATGTTGTCATGTGTGTGCGTGAATTCGACAAAATTATGATGATGTAATAAGAATATTTGAGATTTTATGATTTCTAAATTAGTCAACACTTTATTTGAGATTTTTGCATTTTATATTAAAATACTATATTTTTATTTGGTAAGAAAAAATTAATTGAAAAAGGTAAGAAAAATTAAGTAAAAGGGGGGGGGGGGCAGGACTCGAACCAGGGTGGACAGCAGGAAACAGGGGGCAACAGCCACTGGGCTAAGTCACAAGTTTTGATACAATACCGCGCGCACATCTTTTGAATAGATGCTACCAATAGGCGTGGCGCACCTCGGCGTGGTGCGCCGCGGCTAAGCTATGCGTGACGCATCCAAGCGCGGTGCGCCTTGGCTAAGCTATGCGTGACGCACCCGTGCGCGGTGCGCCACGGCTAAGCTATGCGTGACGCACCGAGGCGCGGTGCGCCACGCCTTTTGCGAGTATAGATTGGATCGAGGCCGGCCGTTCCCCTTTCTTCTCCGCACTCTTCTTCTAGCTCCCGTAATATCTAATCGTGTCGTTCTTCTCCCCGTTCCCAATTGCCGTCGCCGTGCCCAATCGACGACGAAGAGCCACCGCCCAACGCCCTAGCCTCTACCTTCCCTCTCATCGCGCCGCCCACCACCACCAAGCCCTAGCCTCTGCATCGATCGCGAGGACGCAGCCACCACCACCGCGCCGTCCAGGAGAAGGAGGGAGTCACCACCACCGCGTCGTCTTCGTCACACGCCATCCAGGAGAAGGAGGAGCCACCACCGCGCCGTCCAGGAGAAGGAGGAGCCACCACCGCGCCGTCCAGGAGAAGGAGGGAGCCACCACCGCGAGGAGTCACCACCACCGCGCCGTCTTCGTCACGCGCCATCCAGGAGAAGGAGGGAGCCACCACCGCGAGGAGTCACCACCACCGCGCCGTCTTCGTCACGCGCCATCCAGGAGAAGGAGGGAGCCACCACCGCAAGGAGCATCACGTGCCGGCTTCCTCGACGCCCTCCACCTCCACCTACTTCCTCGACGCCATCCACCTACAGGGTAAGCCCCCTCCCTTACCTTCCAAGTTCAGGGATGCACTCGAGAGAGTTTGTTGGTCCTGAAAATCTGATTTTTCAACTAGTTGTATACATGAATATGATGAGGATTTCATATTATGCCATAAACCATACCTGCCTTACAATTTCGAAGGGAAAATGAGCTCTATTAATGAACCAAAAGTCGCAAGCTTGATAGCATATTACATGGGATAGATGGACATGAAAATTTGATGGTATGGAATAATTAATCAATACACAATTAAAAGGATAATATTAACCCTGTAACACACTGGTAGCTATTGAACTTTTCTCACGAGCAACACTTGGTTACCTTATATGTTTGATGGACAAAAGTTTCGATGTAATGGTGCTATGTTAATGTCGTTTAAGCTAAGTTTTGCCTGAGACAAGTTACATTTATACGTATACCCAGGCTTGTACAACATTCAGTTCACTGTCATCGCCAGCAGACAGTGAATATAATTTAGGTATAGTCACAATGCCATTTTGTCTGTCACTTATAACGTAGTGATAATTTCGCCGTTGCCGTGAACGGACAATTCGGAATAAAACTGAAAAATGGGTTGCCTAACCGTAGCAGGCAAGGCATGCACCATGGCGGTGATGATGTGCTCACCATCACTGCCTCTCAAGTCGCCACCGGTGTCGCTTTGCCATCTGATGCTCACCAATCCCCTCCAGCCTCCGACACCCCACCTATTAAAGCCAAAGACTAGTAATTATGTCATCACAATGTGTCTATGACCTGATTTTCGATTATGGAAGCTTTGTTTTGGAATGCCAATCTTGGTGTGTTGAGTACTGTTGATGTTTATTGAATTGGTAGTGATTCAAATTATCATCTCTATGTGATATTTATTCAAAGTCCTCACTTGGTGATTTGCTTAAGAAAATTTATATACAAGGTGCATGCTGTTTGTTTCCTGCTTATGAATTAAATGTTATGTCATGATTCTGTGGTGGTGCTGGTGCTGGTACTCCATGTTCTTTATGAATTAACTGTTATGTCATGCTTCTGTGTTGGTGCTGGTGCTGGTACTTCTTGTTGGTGCTGGTTTTCTTGTGTTGGTGCTGGTGCTGGTACTGCTTGCTGGTGCTGGTGTTGTGTTGTGTTGTGTTGGTGCTGGTGCTGGTACCACTTTTGGTGTTGGTACCACTTTTGGAAATCTGTCCGGCCATCGAGCCGTTTAAAACTTTGCAGGGAATTCAAATAAGTTGCCCATTTTCGCCGAAATGTTGATTAATTTCCGTTTCGGCGAGAATCGGGCACTCTAGTGTTAGAAAATTAGCAAAGGTCATGCCGAAATTTTCCCGTGAATTTAGGACTAAGCCGTTTTCCCGTGATCGAGTAGTATGTCGATTTTTTGTTTCCTTTAGATTAACCAATAATTTCCCCCTTCAGAACATGGCACACGACGACGAGGCCGGCGGTTCTAAGCCGTTCTGGCAAATCACCGACGAAGAAGATGAGCAATACGACCCGACGGCGGATGCCCGGTGCCTAGCGTGCAGGGCAGCAACTCAAGAGACTTGTCCAGAGTCTCGCCGGCCAACGCCACGATGGCGGACCCACTTGTGACTCCGCCCGCCTACACCACGGCGCCGATAGTGACTCCGCCCGCCTCTACCCGCCTGACCATCCGTTGCACGCCCACAGTGGGCGGTCCTCCGCCGAATGAAGAGCGTGCACCAACGAACAACCGCCGCCTGGCCATCGGTTGCACGCCCGCCGCCGGTTCTCCCTCGCCAGTCAACAGTAGCACGCCCGCCATCGTCGTTGGCCCCTCGCCACTAGAGGAGCTCGACGCCCTCGCCAGCCAATAGTTAAGCGTTGGAGCGTCGATCTTCCTTTGCCTTAGACTGGCATCTCTGACGCCCTGCATGTTTTCCGCAGAACGACGACGTTCCATGCACTCTCTTACACACAGTGGACGGCGTGTTGAAGGATGTTGCTGTGGGTATGATCGTTCAACCGTCAACCCGCAGGTTCCACAACAGGCCGATGCGCGAAGACGTATATAGAGTTCGATTGCTTCGGGTGCTGGCGGGCTACGACGACCTTGTTGCCTCCCATTCAACCCTACCAAGAAGAAGATGACCCCGATACCCTGATGCTGCTCCAGTGCATACCTTGGAACATGGAATGGCCGAAGAGCCAGATTCGCCTGGGGAAGAGGGGTGCCACCCCGCAGACATCGCCTCTAGAACTACCGGCGCCAGGCACCACCTCGAAGACAACCCCTCTAGAAGCTCCGGAGCGGAGCCATGGCAAGACCGTCGCCGCGCCGTCGCCTACCCGTGACATGGAGATGGCACAAGACCAGGAGAATGACGTTGATCTTGATGCCATGGATTTCATCGCTGATGACTTTGATGGTGGAGATTACGTTGCTCCTCCTCCAGAAGAACCCTACCATAGCACGGAGGCTCGTGGTGAGGCTCCTCCTGCGGATAAATCCAATTGCAAGCGTCTCTTCGGTTCTCAGGAAGACACGCCTCCAGATGTCGGCCCCTGCACCGAGACTCAGAAAAGTGCGAAGGGTGGAGTTATTTTCAGCCCTAGCACAATCCGTAAGGCGGCTAATGAGGATATTGAGAAGGAGATCATTCCGAAAGCGCCGAAGCCGCGGAAAAGAGGACCTAGATCCAAGGCCGCAAAGTCCGCGAGCCAGCCTGCTAAGATGCCGCTCCGTGTTCAGGACGGCCCACCTACATCTAAGCATACGAAGATGCATGTGATTGGTCAGCCTATGCTTAGCCAGAGCAAGCTCAAGGCCGCAAGTGGGGATATGCGGAGTTTGCATGACAGCATTCTTTTTCTTGAATCGCGCCTTCTTGAATCCAAGGATCCATCACCCGGTTTTCATTGCCATGGTGCCAAAGGACTTGGGCTTCGTCGAGTCAACCGGCGCGGATAGGATAGTACTGCGGTTTCCGGACATCTTCGATATGTTCCATAGCAATCCGCTGCACTACTCCATGATCCGCCTATACTCGCTCAGTCTGGCGGTGCAAGTCAGCAGGGATAATACACCGGGCATCGCTATAGCGGACCCCTTCTACATGCGCCACGACGTGTTGTGCGGCGTTGGGAACCAGGTAGTCGCGTCGACATATCTCCGGGACTTCATGCTGGCGAACCAGACCAAGGATTACATCCTCGTGCCTTACTTTGCCGGGTAAGTCAATATTCTTAGCCGAATCGAAAGTGATTTTCTTTAGATTTTCATCGCTCCTTTCCAACACTTTGTTTGGATTGTTCCGCGCAGATATACACAATGCACACTCATCTGCATTTGTATCAGTCATTCGCATGCCACGTATCTCGACTCAGGGAGTGCGGTGAAGAAAGACTACTCCAACGTGAAGAAAGTTTTGGATAATGCTCTCACCGGCTACCACGCAAGGGGGGGCAAAATCACTAGGGAGAAGGTCGTTCAGGGCGCTCGGGTGTTCACCCACACGACGACTTTCGCGTGCGTCAAGCAGCCGGCGGGTAGTAACCGAGACACCTACTATGTCCTCCATCATATGCGGGCGTATGTACGGGATCAACAGTTCCTTACCCTGCCTAGTCAAGTCCAACAATGGGCCTCCCGCTTGTCGATGGTCGGCGATGACAAGGTTAGAGAAGAGATATATGATATCCAGAAGTGCTTTGCCACGAAAATCGTTCATGAAGTGGTGAACAAGAGTGGGACATTTTACTGCCGGTTCAACATGCCGAACCGCGACATAGATACCTACCACTGGTAGAAAACAGGCCTACAGTCCCGGTTCGCCAGGCCCATTAATCCCGTCCGGGCAACCGGGACTAGCTACGCGCGACTAAAGGCCCCCCCTATAGTCCCATCTCTTACGGACCGGGACTAAAGGCCTGTCCACGTGGGCGGGTGGCGGAGCCTGGGGTCGGAGGACATTTAGTCCCGGTTGGCCACATGAACCGGGACTAGATTTATTTCGTAATTTTTTTAATTCATTTGGTTTCTAATTATTTTTCTCACCTTTTTTCACTCCCTTTTTTCACTCCTTTTTTTCACTCCCTTTTTTTCACTCCCTTTTTTTCACAATTTGTATTATTTGCTACTCTAGCACTAGCACGCTTAACTTCCGAGTTCCATCCCGTCCCGAATCCAAGTGTTTCTCACGCATGTATATGATAGTAGTATCATATCAATCTTATTAACATGTTGGCCGAAGCCACATTTCTTTATTGTTTGAATTTCAAATAAATCTTTTAATAAACAAAAGTAATGATGTAATTAATAATTTTGAATAAATAAATAAACATTAACTTTTAATTTGTATTATTTCTAAAAATACAAATAATATATCCAAAAATTGAGAAAAATAGAACTAATTCATTTTAAAATCTTAAAAATACAAATAATATATCAAAAATGAAGAACAATGATACTAATGCATTTTAAAATCTTAAAATACAAAATATATATCAAAAATTAAGAACAATAATACTAATTCATTTTAAAATCTTAAAAATACAAATAATATATCAAAAATGAAGAAAATAATACTAATTCATTTTAAAATCTTAAAATGAAAAAATATATCAAAAATAAAGAACAATAATACAAACAATATTCATTACATGCATAGAGTCGATCACACATAACACAAACATAGAGTCGATCACACATAACACAAACATAGAGTCGATCACATTTCATAATTAAATATATATATATAGAGTCGATCACAAAAGATATCCATTACATATATATACTACTAATTAGATACCCATTACATGCACATAGATATCGAACGCATGCATACATCATCTATGGCCCCGCCGAGTAGATGCGGAACAACTCGTACGCGACATATGCATCTATGGCCGCATACTTGAGGTTCGTCATGCGCAGTGGGGTCTCCTCCCAATAGAAGTGATTCTGCCGGGGGAAATCAGTCTTCATCCTTTCATAGCCCTGGTGGATTTAGGTGCTTGCCATGACAGCCATCCCGGTCTTTGGCCCGGTCAACTGGATAAGAGTCTGAAGATCAACGTAGTGATCTTCAGGTATCATAATACCGATGCGCATCAACTTCACAAGGTCTTGCGTGATGTCGACGCTGCAAAAGTCAAACCCCGAGTTGACAAGAAAATCAACAAGGTCCGGGCAATGCTTCGAACTACTGTAACAATAAAAATAGGATATGTGTTAGATATGTTGCAACACACGTATTGTTCACATGCAACAAAAAAACTCGAAGATGCATGCAAAGATTGTACACGTGTGCTATATATAGCTTCTACGTACCTTGACCATTGGAAAACCAACACCGACTGCTTGAACGATATCTGGATGAGGGCAACATCCTTCTGATTCGCCGTGTACTCCAGATCGAGCCCAAAGAACCGGTGTTCTTCGGGAGCTTCAAAATAGAGATCGGCCAAATGACCTAGAGCTTCATGCAGCCTCGCGGTACTGTTGGTGAAGAGCACGTCCAAATCCTTGCCGCACGGTGTGGTACCATTGTATTGCCTCCAAACTTCAGCCATTTGCGTGTGTGTGCTTGGATCGAAAAGAACAGAGAGCGAGAGAGGAAGAACAGAGAGCGAGAGGAAGAACAGAGAGCGAGCAGTGGAATGGCGCCCTTCTGCCTCGCTCGCGAAATAAAAACCGCCGCGGGGGAGGCGAGACGCTTGATGTTTAGTCCCGGTTGGCCACGGGCACGGGGAATAAAGGGCCATTGGTCCCGGTTGGCCACGGGAACGGGGAATAAAGGACCAATAGTCCCGGGCGGCCAGGTCAACCGGAATTAATTCCCTCCACGCGTCGCAACGCGCTTCCCAACCCGCGACGTCTGACCTTCTGTCGCGGGTCTCCTCCCGACCCGGGACTAAAGACTCATTGGTCACGGTGCGCAACGCTTGGGGACTGATGCTGGCATACCGAAGGCCTTTTTTCTACCAGTGTACCTAGCAACTGCCTGTGACGACAGGCCCTTCATCACTCAGGAGGGCTGTCCCGTTGTAATCCCTGGGAGGATGAGTCAGAAGGAGTGAGAACTATTGTAAGGCTTGCTACATTTTCCGAAATTAGTCGAACTCAATCGTTAGGGTTATGAATCGTCCATCGTGTAGCAGATGCTTTATTATGTCAATGCTTAATTATCTTTCTTTTCATTATTGCGGTCTTACTTGTGATGGTCGTTCGATCTTTTGAATAAGTAAATGCCGATGATTAAAAGAGTTGGTTCACACTCAGATGGCCTAGGCGGTCCGTTGCGCCTTGTGATTTTCACAAAGTTAGGATCTTGTGCATCCCACTTGGCGCAGCGGCACCGCCTACGGCCGCTTGTATGTGTCCACCCTAAATATGAGGCACACATCGTTACGGTTATGAATCGTCCATTCTGTAACTGATGCTCAATTATGTCAATGCTTGATTATCTTGCATTTTATTATTGCGGTCCTACTTGTGATGGTCGTTCGATCTTTTGAATAAGTAAATGCCGATGATTAAAAGAGTTGGTTCACACTCAGATGGCCCAGGTGGTCAGCTGCGCCTTGTGATTTTCACAAAGTTAGGATCTTGTGCATCCCACTTGGTGCAGCTGCACCACTTGCGGCCGCTTGTATGTGTCCACCCTAAATATGAGGCACACATCGTTACGGTTATGAATCGTCCATTCTGTAACTGATGCTCAATTATGTCAATGCTTGATTATCTTGCATTTTATTATTGCGGTCCTACTTGTGATGTTTGTTCGATCTCTTCAATAAATGCCGATGATTAAAAGAGTTGGCTCACACTCAGATGGCCTAGGTGGTCCGTTGCGCCTTGTGATTTTCACAAAGTTAGGATCTTGTGCATCCCACTTGGCGCAGCGGCACCACCTACGGCCGCTTGTATGTGTCCACCCTAAATATGAGGCACACATCGTTACGGTTATGAATCGTACATGGCTTGATTATCTTGCTTTTTATTATTGCAGTTTTACTTTGTGATGTTCGTTTGATCTTTTGAATAAATATGCCGATGATTAAAAGATGATCATCTTGTTCCTTTGTGTTTAACTTTCATCTTATTTATGTCATATTTCTCCACTTACTACTATTGCAGACATGTTTAAAACTATTGTTTTTGTTTTTCTTTCTTGTCATTACAGATGCCGAGGTGCTACGTGGTGTTTAGAGGCAGGGTTCCAGGAGTCTACGATCACTGGGAAGACTGCTTCGAGCAGGTGAACAAGTTCAAAGGGAATGCCTACAAATCCTACAACACAAGAGTGGTGGCGGAAGCTAGGTAGTTCATCCATCTCGAGGAGGAACAAAAGAAGAAGAAGAACAATAACAAGTGGATGAAGACCATCGCAGCCGCTCTTGTCGCCGTCGCCTCGCTCGTCATGCTATGGTTCCTAGTTAGATGATTAGGTTATCGGCGACTAGATAGGTCACTTGTCCGGATGATGAAGCATCATCGATCGATGTAATCGGTCCCGATGATTAACCGTATGATGTAGGTCACTTGTATCAATTTGACTCTGATAAACACTTTGTTGTATTCATAATAACCTGTTTGATGTAGCTATTCGGAATTCTAAGCAGTATATGATATATCATTTGTTCGTCAGAGAACTGTTTTGATACATTCTGTTTACTGATATTCTTCTGTATTTGAGCTGTGTATATACCTGTATAAATACGGTACTGCGTATTTCAAAAAAATACAGCATAGTATAGCCGTGACGCACCAAAAAGGATACATGTGACGCACCATGGAGGATAGGCGTGACGCGCGAAAGTTCATACCCGTGGCGCACCCAGTAACTTAGCCGTGGAGGCATTACTTAGCCGTGACGCACCAATATTCCTAGCCGTGGCGCACCTCCTCAGTTAGGCGTGACATGCCTAGAGATAGCCGCGGCGCACCACCACAGTGCGTCACGGGTATTAATAGGCGCGACACACCAGCTCGGTGTGTCACGGCTAAACCAATAGGCGCGGCGTGATAGCCGTGACGCGCCCTGGTGCGTCACTGATAAGACTATTGGTGCGTCACGGGTAAGCTTTTTCCTAGTAGTGTCAAACTCACTCAAACCAGCAAAGAAGGTTCACTTACTGTTCCAAATTGAATAGGATCAACTTACCAACAAGTACCAATGAAAACTGTGTCAAGTGTGAGAAGAGAATACCCAGGCTCTCAAGTGTTACAATGCAAAACAAGGTATTTGGTGGGGCTTGGTTGGGATTCCTAACAACACCAAAATAACAACTCCAATGCACTGCTTAATGTGATAAAAATTACTAAAGGAAACACACTCACACTTGGAGACAAATGTGGCTTAGCAAATATATGGTAGAGATTTTGCAAGCACTAGAAAGACACTAGCAAATACTCAATGAAACAGGCACAAGATTGCTCAATTTGTCCACAAAAATTCCAATATGAAATAGCTTCCACTAGTGATAAGTAGCACGGCCTCTTTTGCTTTTTCTTTCTTTCTATTTTTTATGCTTTTTCCAATGGCCTTTGAATCAACTAGGAGCAACAAATGAGATGGAAACAAAAATTAGTGGACAAATATGATCAAATGAGCAGCCAGCAGAGCAATTAAACAGCTAGTCTTATGGGTTTTGGTACCTAAATTGTGCTGTAGAAAGGCAGTGGCTAAGGCTTATCAAGGATCAGAACGAAACCCTAGAGAAAAAAATAAGGAAAAACAAAAGAAAAACTAAGAAAAAAACGGAGTTAAAATGAGCTCACGGCAGGATTTTGTGGCACTGCAGAGAAAACAGCAAAAATGTTGTCGCGGCAGAGCGCGTGGGCTGCGGTGGTGTGTTGCGATGCGTTGCGGGTGGGCGCGCGGTAAGGCTTTTTATGGGCGCGCGCAAGCAATCCGATCGGCGGCAGCGCTTTTGCGCAAAACTGTGCCGCGGCAGACTCGGAATCCGAGTGCGGTAAGGAGTGTGGGCGCGCGCGATAAGGATTTTAGGGCACCGTGGGGCTGTTTGGTAAGGCGAAACCAAGTGCGGCAGGAAAACGATGGCGGCAACGATATGGAGCAAAATGGTGCCACGGCAGAAACCAAAAACAACTAGATTTTCCAATATGATATGGATCGATTTAGCAACAGCAGCAATGCAACCTTATGAACCCTAGGAACTAGATCAACTTGTAAACAAGCTGTAGGTCTAAAAATTCCAAAGAGCAACAAGATCCACAATATTTTTGGTGTGATTTTTCGGATAGAAACAAAAAGGAACTAGATGAACCCTAATAGATGAAAACTAAAAATAGAAAAACAGGAACACAAATCAACAAAAAGCAGCAACTATGTAGATGCAAATTGGTGTTGATCTAGGCTCTGGCAATGATCTAAACAACTATTTTTGTGTGGCTTTTTCTGGATAGGAATAAAAATACCTAAAACTAGGGATAACTTGCTCACCGAGTAAACCTGGAGAATCTGATACCAAGATGATAAGGGGTGGCCCAATCTTCTCAATGAGCTTCTCTCTCTCTTTATGGATTTTCTGGATTTTGTGATAACTAGTGCTACACTGAGACCTCTCACTTGGATGACCCTTGTTGCCAATGCAACAACAATCAAGCCCTTTGGATATTCTCAACTACACACTCTTGCACAAGCAATCAATGATCACAAGTGGTCCTGTATCCCCCTATTCCCAATGGAATAATAAGATATCACGCAAACTTTGACTTGGTAACACTTCAAGATGAATGCTTAGCAGCAATACAATCTCGAAGCTAGGGTTTTCTTTGTCTAAATTGTTCTCCCCTAATCCACACGCAGGTGGCATGATTATATAGGTGGGGGTGCGGCCACAAGGGGTCCTTGCGCAAGCAAACCCACCTCCTACTAGGACTAGGACTCCTATTAGGACTAGGAGTCCAACTATGACACAATTATGGATACAAACCGATCCACCATTAAGGGATTCGGCCACATATCGTATACAAACCATACCTATTCGAAAATAGGATTTATATGGTGCATTTGACTTGGTGGAGGCACCTATCCCCTTGTCTTGATGAATAACAATTGTTTTATTGGAATAACAATTGTTATGAATTGTTTTCACCATCTTGCTTCATTGTTTTCAAATTTTGAATGTTTGTTTTCACCATGATCATGTGGTCTTCTATCAACTCTCCATTCATGCTTGTGATAACATAATCCTTATGCATATCCTTATCGATAGGGCATGTTTGGATGGTGGCCAAAACTTACCCTACCAATATTTTGGTCATGGCCAAAACTTTGGTCTTTGTTTGGATGGTTGCCAATTATTTGGCATGCCAATGGCTATTTGGCCAATCTAGTTCACTTTTCTTGCCAATGTTGGCCAATTCATGGGCAATCAAAAGGTCAACCAAAATTTTGGCTAGCCAAATATTTGGTGGGGCAACCATGGGCAAGAACCAAACATACCCATAAAGCCAGGGCACCTCTGAAGTTCAAGGGAAGACTAGAAGTAAAGATATCAAAAGATGCAAGTATCAAGATTATATCACAATCAACCGTGCTTTGGGACAAACACATCACACTAAGAATGACAATTATGCTCTCAAGAAGGTGCTCAAAGAATATGGTGGAGACTCTTCCTATAAGTAAAGGATTGGCCCTTCGCGGAGGGAAGCAGGGATTCACATGCGCTAGAGCTTTTCAATTTTCATGAAACAGAAGTAAAACAATTTTGAGAGGTTGTTGTTCATGTCAACAAATGGTAAACAGAAAATATAGTACGTCACAAGCTAACTAGATTTCACAAGAGCGGCTCCCATATGAAGGACGTAACTGGTGTAGAAGGTCATCCCTCTTTATATTTTGTTTACACAATTATGCTTTGACTGATAAATCAGTGGCAAAAATAGTGAAAAGATTTTGTGCGTATTAATTTGGGGTTGGACACCCCGCTGCCAGCTCTTCTATCAATTGGATAAGCGGATGAAGACAATAGTCCAGGGTGTAAAATCCAATCAACAAGTGAGGTAAAGATTCTCTATTTATGTCCTCATGAGGAAAAAGAGGAACACAAAGCAGGAGTAATTTTGAAGGTTTTAAAGGTATCACATGCAAATTTACTTGGAATGGCAGGAAACACCATGCATAGGAATTTATAGTGTACTATGTTGAATAACTTGGTTTTCAGGGATTTGGAGGCACGAGTAGAGCTCATACTCAGTGCAAGTGAAGGCTAGCAATAGACTGGGAAGCGACAATCAAGAGAGAAATAATTACCACACTCATGTTTGCGACAAAGTAAAATTAACTGAGGTAGAAAATTGATACTAGAACTCTGAGGCAAAATAAATAATCGAGGCTTATTGACTTTTTGTTTTCAGTCTTAGCATGCGTGAGCATGTGCCAAGTCGATTCAAATAAAACAGTCAGAGGAGGCTACCACAATGTCATACCCTTCTACGAATAGAACAATGCGAATAAATATTTATACGGCAGGTCATTTACTATTAATAAATTGGAACAAAACATGAGAGAGCACGAAATATTAAGCAGCCATTAAATCACATATATCTTATATGAACAAACTAAGCATGCTCACATGGATGGGTATATGTACAAAAAATGAAAACAAATAGAGTTTGTACCAGCCTCTCACTACCACTTGAATTATCATAGATCGTCATTATTGCTCTTCACTTGTGGCTCGAATAATATATAATGAAAACCAAGCTCCATTGGAGTCACGGACGACTGTTGAACTCTACATCAAACTTTAAAAAAACAAAAGAAGAACAACAAATATTTTGGGGTTTTTTCAAATTAAACCACGAGCAAAAGAGAACAAGCAAACAAAGCAAAATCTTTTTGGGTTTTTTTGAAATGAAACAAGAACAAAAGAAAGCAAACAAAACAAAATACTTTTGGGTTTTTGAATATTAAACTGTAACTAAAGGATAAAGCAAACAAACTAAAGAAGCAAATAGAGAGAAACAACAGAAATATTTTTGGTCTTTTTGTGTTTAGGAAAGCGAAAACAAAACAATGATAACAAAAGAAAGAGAGAGAAACAGAAAATATGAATGTACAAAGAACCGACTGAATACGATATATGTATGAGTGTGTGATGTCAGTATACCTCCCCCAAGCTTATGCTTTTGGCCTAAGTGGGGCTCAATCATAGCGATGGTATTGGCTCCACGCTGGTGGATTGTACTGGGCATGCTCATAATCAGGCTCCCGCGAAGAAGAAAATGAAGGCGTGTAGTCGTAATCTGAGGGCTGACGTGAACTCTCTGCAATGTAGGGTGGCTGGACAGCATTTGCTGTGGCCTCCCTCTTGGCATCCTCTGCGCGCTGATATTCCTCAATGTACGAGTCGAGTTCTTCCTCCGTTAGTGACCATCCTTCCCTGTTATCAAGGTCAACCAAAGCACGTGCAGGCAAAGGAGCTAATCGCTCTCTAGTGGATCCCCACCATGATTTCTTAGGGAATGAAATATCATATGGCAAACTATACGCGTCAGTCCCATAAGCAATAAAGTGATGTTGTAACATGGAATTAAGATCAGGCCTCTCTAAGGGAAACTGAACATCTAAGTGATGTGGCAACACGCCATGAAAAGCTAATAAACGGGAGGCAATGAGACCTCCACAAACTTCTCCTTTCTCACGGTTAGTGGCAAGGCGATAAGCAATTGTCGAGACATCGTAGTAGAATTCATAACGGGGGTGCCATGAGACTACTGATAGAGACGTGGGGGGACGTGGTTGTGCGAAGGAAAATGACACAGGGTTTTTACCCAGGTTCGATACGACGCAGTAATGCGGCGTTCCTACTCCTGCAATCTCACTATTCAGGACTAAAGCCTGGAAATATAGAGTACAACGTGAGGTTCTATTAGCTGCTCGTCAAGGATCAACCTCTCGGCGAGTTAGCCTTTAGCTTCTTGTCTATCTATCTTATCTCCCGTCCGGCTTTATATAATAGCCGGATTAGGGCATACAGAGCAGGAAACCTAGAAGACTACGGTAACTCTTAACTTGGAAAGTAAGAAATCCGCCTTCTACTCCAAGCCAGATCACGTGGGCCGTGATCCGGGTTCTTCTAGAATCCGGCTTCTGTGCATCAGCTTACTAGGCCGCCTAATGAACCACAGCCCATCACCATTTAGGCCACCCTGGTAATCCGGCACTTTAGACTACCATCTGATATACCCCTAGTTGGTATATATCCGACAGTAGCCCCCAAGAAGGATTAAGACTCGGATTCACCGTCTTTCGCCAAATGCATATTTTCCAGGAAATATCGGCCTGCAGTCTTGATTCTTCTTTTTCTCCTCAAAGGATGCTACAACGCAAAACTCGGAATCCAGAAAATTCGGCTTTTCTTCCACGAATCTTCGCGGAGAAGGAACTTCCTACGTCAGCGCTTTAATCTTGCTGACGTAAGGGACGTTTTGGTTACAGGTGGAAAACCCAGAAACATATCTCTGACAGATTCTCACGGGAAACGAGGCGATAGCAATAATCACCCGTCGTTTCATTTCCCGGAATTTCCGGCGAGTGACACGCGTTGATCATCCAACGGTCAAAAGAGTCGTTAACACGCATCGTGACGAGATTCCGGCTATAAATAGCCGTCTCCGTGCTCCGTGGAAACCTTCCGTTCTCACTTCGCAACGCCATTTCCAGCGCCCAAGTTCTCGCAGAGCACTTGCCGAGCGCACGAACGCACCCAAGACCTCACCGGAGCTCCCGCGCGCCTCCCATCGATGGCATCACCAAGTTCTTCCCCAGCCCGCACAGTCGCAAAGGATATTGACGAGATTATCGACACGATGGATCCACAGTTGGATTCACCGGTGCATGCCTCCGGCGATGAGCCGGCGAAAGCCACAGGCGGTGCGGCAGGCGAGGAAATCCCTCTCGCCTCCGCGGATCTTGCGGGGTCTTCTTCCGCGCCTCCCCCTCCGTTCGCGCCCGAGACGGTGGAGGAGAAAATCGCGCTCGTCGGAGACTAGCTCGCGGTCGCGGAGGCCGCAGCGTCCGCCGCCGCCGGAGCCGAAGACGAGGCGGAAACTGCCGGCAACTGGAGTGTGATGCATGTAAAATGCATAGATGAATTTTGCATATTTTCACATGGTTTTCTATTACATATTGCATCATATAAGGGTATAATTCAATGTTTTATAGTATTTTGGGGTTAAATTACAAAGTCCCCCAACTTTTATGGAATTAACCCTCCTGTCAGAAACCCCGTTTTCTATATTTTTGACGTTTCAGGGGGCAAACTTCCGCGAAATCACCTGAAAATCTGCGGGGGTCATTTTTTTGGAATGAGAAGACTTGCGGGCGAAGGATCCACGAGAATTGGGCAAGGAGGCCCAAAAGAGGACCCTCCACGCGGCCAGATTCCTTGGCCGCGTGAGAGGCCCCCTTTTGGCCCCTGTGGCCCCAATTCCTTCCATCTTCGACTTACCGACTCCGTCTTGACCTAAAACCGACTATAAAAAGGGTCCCCCGTACCCTTACGGAAAAGAGCGCCGCCGAAACACCGAAACAGAGACCAGAAGTTCCAGATTGGAGGGGAAAAACTCCGGCGGGGCGCCGCCGGTGTGATCTCCTACCCCTCCAACGTCATCACCATCGACATCTCCATGAAGAGGGAGTAGTCCACCCCAGGGCTATGGGTTTGTGGAAGTAGCACTTGTATCTCTCTCTCTATGTGCTTCACTAATTAGATCCGTATGAGCTGCCTCACATGATTACGGGCACCGTTGTAATTCCTATGTGGTGGATCTTTTCTATGAGTTATTGAATCTGAGATTGCAATTGTTTCTCTTGAGTTATTTGAGTAGATGTATCTTATGTACCCCGTTCTTATTTGCTAGCTTTGATCAATCTAGTTCTTGAGAGCGTGTGTGGGGTGATGGGTGCATTAGTTGGAGTAACGGGGGGTGGCTAGTGCTGTGAAAGTGACAGAAGTTCAGCGATCCACTTAGGTTTTGTTAAACCTTTCTTAGTTACCTCACTATGGATAAAAAGGAGTACCTTGTTACCGGGGATTTGAAGTGACACTAATCAATCTCCATGACTAGATCTAGCAAGTTCTTACTTCAACTTCATGTCACATTGCTTAAAGCTATACTCTGGTTTTTCCTTAATTATCGAGGTGTTATGATTTATTTCGCATCTTGGTGGAGTATAAGAGGGATCAATATGACCGTAGAGATCTCTATGCTAGGACGTGATGCCCATATGAAAGTACTCGATGTTAAACATGTTATTGTAATCTCACATGTAATTCTTTATGTTCACCGTCTACCACTTTATTTGAGAGAATGCAAGTGTGAAACCATGAACCCCGGTCCTATTTTAATTATAAGAAAACACTCTAGTTACTTTGCTGCAATTTACTTTACTTGCACTTTACTTTACTTGCATCTCCAATTCAAATTTACATTATATCCATCACCACTTGCATCACAAAAATACAAAAACAATCCATTGCATATTTATTTTCTCATTTGCATTTAGTAGTAGATTTAATTATTGCACATTTACTTTCAGTTTTGCATTGCAATTTAGAAGTCTCACACCTTGTGCTTGACAACCACTTGGTGAGGTTGAGGGCACAAAATTCTCTACTTGTTTGCAGGATCCTGGAGGAAGCTTGGAAGACAACTGCTGAAATACTAGCTCCCCAAGAGTTCGATATAAACCCTCAAGTCACCCTCGTGGGGAAGAAGGCTTGCCACTAGCTACACACTCTGCACTTGGAGTCTCAACCTAGCCATCAAGCGTTTTTCTGGCACCGTTGCCGGGGAGCCATAGGTGAGGGAGTTGTCCAAGGGAGCTCACAAGAAGTCTTCATCACCAACAAGGTGTGCAAACACCTAAGCTTGGGGAGGTTGCACCTATGTGAGTACCGTCCTTTCTATCTCCACCTTCTTTCAAGTAGATTGTTTTGTTTCTTGTCTTGTTTTTGTTTTTGTTTTGTTTTTGTTCTTGTTTTTGTTTTGTCTTGCATATTTTATTTTAGTTTGCATTTTAGCTTTGCATTTAGTTATCTAGTTTATTTTAGTATTTTGAATTTGCTTAGTTACTTTACTTTTGTTTTGCATAAAAAATTAAAAACTACATAAAAACTTGGAAAATGGAGTAGAGAACTTATTGGCCATTCAGTGTTAGAAATTTCCCTCAAGAGCTAAATATTCCCGTTGAAAAATTAGAGGTAGATCCTAGTGTTATTAAAATGATTTATGAATCTCGTTTCTATGGAAAGCCTAAAGAAGACCCTTTGTTCCATCTTAAGAAATTTGATGAAAGATGTAAAACTTTGAACTTGAATCATGCAAACATCAACACTACTAAAGTTAAACTCTTTCCCTACTCACTAGGAGGCAAAGCATTAGATTGGATATTAAGATGGCCTCCTAGCAATTTTACTACTTGGTTCAACTTAAGGGCTGCATTTATTGAAAGGTTTTGTCATGCTGAAAAGAATAACAATGTTAAACAATTGCTCATTACCTTTAAACAAGAAAAAGATGAATCAATGATACAAGCATGGGAGAGATTTAGAAGTAGAGCATATGGAATAGGGCATGTCTTTAGAGATTGGATACTTATGCATATGTTTTATAAGGGACTTTCTGAAACTTCTAGAGCCTTTTTAGATAATGAATGTGGGGGATCTTTTACTAGTACTAATGCTGCAAATACCCATGTTTTTCTTGAAAGTTTGCTCTTAGAGGTTAAAATTAAAGAGAGCTTAAAAAAGGCTGAAGTACCCGAGGATATTTTTGATGATCGCTATGAGATTTTTAATATGCATAATAGAAAAGGAAAAGTAGAGGAAATTATGATGCTTACTTAAATTAAGGATCCATTGCTTGATTTAGAAAAGAGTAGCTTGCAAGAACTTAGTGCTACTCTACAAAAATTTGCTAGTGATCCCACTATAAATGTTAATCAACCTGGCTTTGGATCTTATATTGCTAATCATGTCTTGCAAGAAAAAATTGCTAGGTACAGTAATGAGGCCATGATACCTCCTAAGCTTGGGGATGCATGGATCCCCAAGGTGCTAGTTTCAATTGGAAAAGAAATTCACCATGCTATGTTAGATCTAGGTTCTAGTGTATCGGTACTCTCTAAAGAATTATATGAATTGCTAGAACTAGAAAATTTAGAGAAGTGCTCAAGTGAATTTTTCCTTGCTGATAACTCTACTAAACATGCTGTAGGACAAGTAAAATATGTTATGATTGAATTGCACATGACTTTCGTACCCGTTGATTTCATTATTATGGATATGGGGGATAAATCCCCTAGTCCTATTATTTTGGGTAGACCTTTTCTTCGTACTACAGGTGCAATCATAGACTCCAAGGAAGGGAATGTCAAGTTTCAGTTCTATCACAAGAAAAGCATGGAGAACTTCCCAAGGAAGAGGGGCACGCTGAAGAACAAGCTCCCTCATGAGCTTTATCCCTCTTGATTATCAAGTAAGTAAAGCCTAGCTATATGGCTATAAAGAAAGCGCTTTACGGGAGGCAATCCGGTTGTTTTTGTTTGGATTTTCCTAGTTTCCTCTTGCTGTCTCAAGATATTAGTTTTTTTTGTTTTAATTCTGGAGTTTTCAATAAAGAGTCAACTCAAACCCATTTGGACTTATAAGTTGCTATCCTAGTGCATGAAATTTCTGTTTCAGCACAAGTCTTCTCACCGTATGATTTTACGTTTTTTATTGGTATGTAGGATTCATCTAATTTTTTAGTATGTTCTGCAACTTTTCGTCCTCTGTAAGCACAAAAATTGGCTTTATTTTTTGACGAGTCTAGATTAGGGAAAAACGTTCGTTTTGCTGCTGCTGCTTTTCTGGACAGATTCTGCCTTATTTTGTTTTATGCACTCTTTGGGCTTGGGAATCGAATTTACATGATTCTTTCAAGAAAGAGAGTGAACATAAAACATAATGAACCTTATTGTCTATCTACTGTTGCATTTGATTTGGAATTTTGCATAGCAAGCATGTGATTTGTTTGTCCTGGCTAATCTCACCCCACAGAAAAAGAATGGGAGAAACATGTTTTGTGAAGTTTTTTCACAGAGAATAGAGGAGCTGCGCCTCAAGACATCCAAGAATGGTGGAATCCATAAGCTTGGGGATGTGATGAACACCCCACTGGAGCTACACTCTTTTGGTTAGCACACGTCTACTTTCTGTTTTTCTAAGCAAAGCATTTATCGTAGAGACTTGAAGCGTCTAGTTTTTGTTTTTATTTTTGTTTTGATAAGACCACCACCATCATTTTATATGAGATTGAGCTACTGGAGTTTGGGGTTGTAATGTATTGGATGCTAGTATTATGACTTGGAATAGGGATGCCATGGTTGATTTGAAGAGCTACATATGTTTTCATGATTTATAGGCTTTTTATGTGTAGAAATTTGCAATAATGTTGTCTTGAGCTATCTCTTATTCATGTCCTTGATGTTAAGTGCTGGTTTATTTAGTTTGTCATGAAATGAGTAGTTCTATGGACATATGCATGCATAGTAGCTGGTCAACTATCTCTCTCTTGCTAGCCCAAAAATTTAAAAATTCCAACAAGTAAAAACTTGTTTCCAACACTCCTTAGCCAAGTATTTCCAGTGAGTCCACCATATCTTCCCATTAGCTTCATTGCTATTCCGAGTATGTTCACCATGTTATTGTTATTTATGTTCTAAATTAAGATATTAACTTTATTAATTGTCATGGGTTGAACTTGGGATAGGACTCTCACGAACTTTTGAAGGCACACTTTACTTTTTATGCATCTAATAAACATGACCCAATAATGGGAGCCACAAGTTTTGCGTTTGACAAGTGTGTGGTTGGGAGCTAGCTATAAACGTGTATCACCGGAAAGCTTTCAACATTGCACAAAAAAAATTACATTTGGTTGATATCATGTACTTTTGTTTTTGGACTCCTGCCATGCCGAAATGAAATAGAGGAATAGTAAGTTTTGATGAGTAAGTATCTATATGACTAGAGAAACGCATTGGGCCAGAAACCCAATCCATGCTTTATCATGGTGGAAATTTACTTACAGCTTGAGTGACTCTACAACACATCCTATAATAAAATAAGAAGCTATGCATAATAGTGAATGAAAATAAAAAGGATGATGAGTCTACTCCGTTTGTTCATCTTGTCATTGTAACATGGGCTTGTTTCCATGTCATGGGGCAAGAGGTACCTCTTTGCGGTTCTCTATGATGTCATTAATACTTATTATGGTTGTACAAAGTTTATTAGGAATCTTAAGTTGAGTAATCATGGAGTAGGTTTTCACACTCACGGGGCATGAGGCTTTCAACCACCTTGTCATTCTCATTACTTCAATACTCACAATTTTAAGATGCTAGTGATAAAGGGGCAATGAGAGTCCTAGATCAATGGATACCACATTTCAATTAGTAATTTTAGTTGAATTATTTATAGGCTAAATAAGACTTGATCATGTTTTACCTCTACTCAATTTTCTCCAAAGTGTCCACCATATTTTCTATTCTCCATTATGCTATTCTTTGACAAATATAGGATTTTATTTTTTCATTTTGTGTATGCATTTGGTCCATAGTGCTTTTATTTCATTATACACTTTGTAAACTTTCATGAAGCATCTTTGCTTGCATATTTGATATTTCTTACAACATGAATTGTATATTGCTACTCATTTCTAGTATTAATCATTTGACTATATGTAGCATGAATAATCCTCCTTGATATCCCATGATTGTTTCAATATGCAAAAATCATCTTAGTTTTATCACCTTCATACTCGAGGACGAGCATGGGTTAAGCTTGGGGATGTTGATGCATGTAAAATGCATAGATGAATTTTGCATATTTTCACATGGTTTTCTATTACATATTGCATCATATAAGGGTATAGTTCAATGTTTTATAGTATTTTGGGGTTAAATTACAAATCCCCCCAACTTTTATGGAATTAACCCTGCCTGTCAGAAACCCCGTTTTCTATATTTTTGACGTTTCAGGGGGCAAACTTCCGCGAAATCACTTGAAAATCTGCGGGGGTCATTTTTTTGGAAGGAGAAGACTTGCGGGCGAAGGATCCACGAGAATTGGGCAAGGAGGCCCAAAAGAGGACCCTCCACGCGGCCAGATTCCTTGGCCGCGTGAGAGGCCCCCTTTTGGCTCCTGTGGCCCCAATTCCTTCCATCTTCGACTTACCGACTCCGTTGACCTAAAACCGACTATAAAAAGGGTCCCCCATACCCTTACGGAAGATTTGGGTGCTTTAGTTAGATTAGGCTTAGATTTGGGTTTTTTTGGGTTCACGGCTTAGATTTAGTATTTTGCAAGTTTATTTCAATTTTGACCAAATTATTAACACTTTGGCTAATGATTTACTGAGGCCAGGTGCTAGTAGTGACTATACTTGTTGTACTTAGAAATTCTGAGGTGAGATTCATTTTTTATGTGCATTTTCCATTGTTCCACCTGTTTTTCTTTTGTGTATCCTAATTTATAAAAATGATGAATGTCCTCCTAGTTATATGCCGATGATTAAACTAGGCCATGGTAAAGGCCGAGAGAGTGTCTATAATACCTTGTAGTGTATACAATTTGATTATTTGTATTCGTATATGCTATTATAGGCTCCCGCTTGGCCTTGGTTTGCATGCATGATATCTGAGACTCGTATACATTTGTTTCTATTGTTCCAAATTTCTTTGCCTTGAATGTCCTCCTTGTTATATGCCGATGATTTAAACTAGGCCATGGTAAAGGGAAAGAGAGTGTCTATAATACCTTGTAGTGTATACAATTTGAGTATCTTTATTCGTACATGTTATTATAACCACTCTTTTTCCTTGGTTGCATGGCAATGATATATGAGGCTCGTATTACACTTGTTTCTATTATTCCACTTATCTTTTCCTTGAATTTCCTCCTTGTTATATGCCGATGATTAAACTAGGCCATGGTAAAGGCCGAGAGAGTGTCCAAATACCTTGTAGTGTATACAATTTGAGTATTCATATTCGTATATGCTATTTTAGGCACTTTCTCGGCCTTTGGTTTGCATGGCAATGATACATGAGGCTCGTATTACATTTTTTTCCATTGTTCCACTTTTTCTTTGCCGTGAATCTCCTCTTTATATGTCGATGATTTAAACTAGGGCATGGTAAAAAAGAGAGTGCCTATAATACCTTGTTGTGTATACAATTTGAGTATTATATTCGTATATGCTATTATAGGCACTCGCCTGGCCTTTGGTTTGCATGGCAATGATATATGAGGCTCGTATTACATTTGTTTCCATTGTTCCACTTTACTTTTCCTTGAATGTCCTCCTTGTTATATGCCGATGATTAAACTTGGCCATGGTAAAGGGACAGAGATTGTCTATAATACCTTGTCGTGTATACAATTTGAGTATATGTATTCGTACATGCTATTATAGCCACTTTTTTCCCTTTGTTTGCATGGCAATGATATCTGAGGCTCGTATTACATTTGTTTCTATTGTTCCACATTTCATTGCCTTGAATGTCCTCCTTGTTATATGTCGATGATTTAAACTAGGCTATGGTAAGGCAAAGAGAGTGTTTACAATACCTTGTAGTGTATACAATTTGAGTATTTGTATTCGTACATGCTATTGTAATTACTTCTTTTTGCCTTGGTTTGCATGCCAATGATATATGAGGCTCGTATTACATTTGTTTCCATTGTTCCACTTTTCTTTGCCTTGAATGTCCTCCTTGTTATATGCCGATGATTTAAAATAGGCTATGGTAAAGCGAAAGGGAGTGTCTATAATACCTTGTAGTGTATTGATGACTCCCAAGTGCAGGAGATCAATTGTAGTACCTTTCGATAAGTATTTGAGTGTCGAACCCACGAGGAGCTGAAGGTAAGCTATCTATTCTCTAAAGCCCTATAACCCTCTTATATGGCTGTTTATGCAAAGCAATAAGTTTGACTAAAAGGAACTAACTAATTAAAGCAAGTGACGTGGAGTGTGGTTTGTCTAGTAACTAGTGAAGCAAGTTTAAAATGCAAGTAATCCTAGAGCAAGTTTCTAAGCAAGTTTCAACCAATCAACGAACTATTCACCATTGCCAAGAACAATTCACTACTCAAACATAGACGGGGACACAATACATCAAGGGAATATAGTATTGCATCATACATCGTGTTTGCCAAGAGATTACAGTGGAGAGATGGAGCTGATCTTGCTGTAGATGTTGATGATGAACACGCCGGAGGGGGGTGGAGCCCTCCGGGGGTGATCCCGGCGGCGTTTCCCTCTCCGATCTTCTCCGGCGGTAGCCTCTGTCTCTTTGTTTCGTGGTTTCGTCTCTCGGCGCCGCCCCCTCCTCGAAAAGGCCAGGGGACCCTTTATATAGTCGTTTTTAGGTCACGAGACACTCGGGAGAAGAAAGATCGACGGCATCGAGCCACGGGGGCCAAAAGGGGGCCTCTCACGCGGCCAAGGAATCTGGCCGCGTGGAGGGTCCTCTTTGCCACCTGGTTGGCCTTTTGGCCCTCTACTTTGGCCCATGGTCTTCTTCTCGAAAATTCTGAACCGTGCTCTTTGGCCTTGCCCTTTTTGGAGTCCCGAAGCTCCCGGAAAATCTGAAACACTAAAAAAGTACGTTTTCTAGAAAAACAGGGTTAGAACCAAAAGAAGGGGGATTGTTTAGAAAATCCCCCAAATCATTATAAAACATGAATATAAGTTGTTAATATGTAGGAAAAACAAGTAATAACATGCAAAGTTCATGTATGCATTTTACATGCATCAACATCCCCATGCTTAACCCATGCTCGTCCTCGAGTATGAAGGTGATAAAACTAACATGGACTTTGCATATTGAAACAATCATGGGATATCAAGGAGGAATATTCATGCTACATAATCAAATGATTAATACTAGAAATGAGTAGCAATATACAATTCATGTTGTAAAAAATATCAAATATGCAAGCAAAGATGCTTCATGAGAGTTAACAAAGTGTATAATGAAATAAAAGCACTATGGACCAAATGCATACACAAAATGAAAAATAAAATCCTATATTGGTCAAAGAATAGCATAATGGAAAATAGAAAATATGGTGGACACTTTGGAGAAAATTGAGTAGAGGTAAACATGGTCAAGTCTTATTTAGCCTCTAAATTATTCAACTAAAATTACTAATTGAAATGTGGTATCCATTGATCTAGGACTCTCATTGCCCCTTTATCACTAGCATCTTAAATGGTGAATGTTGAAATAATGTGAATGACAAGGTGGTTGAAAGCCTCATGCCCCGTGAGTGTGAAAACCTACTCCATGATTACTCAACTTAAGATTCCTAATAAGCTTTGTACAATCATAATAAGTATTAATGACATCATAGAGAACCGCAAAGAGGTACCTCTTGCCCCATTACATGGAAACAAGCCCATGTCACAATGACAAGACAAACAAACGGAGTAGACTCATCATTCTTTTTATTTTCATTCACTATTATGCATAGCTTCTTTTTTTATTGTAGAATGTGTTGTAGAGTCAATCAAGCTGTAAGTAAATTTCCACCATGATAAAGCATGGCTTGGGTTAGCGGCCCAATGCGTTTCTCTAGTCATATAGATACTTACTCATCAAAACTTACTATTCCTCTATTTCATTTCGGCATGTGACGAATATATGGATCCTGGACCCTGCGAATAAGGACACCCCCTCTCAGGCCCAAGGTTAAAGGCCCAAGAAGAGGAGCCCTTAGAATACTCCAGAAGGCCCACGTGAAGCCCACCTGCACTAACTTGCGGGTTAAGATAGGAAACATGTAACCGACCTAGTTAGAGTTCGAGTCCTCTCCGGGTAGGATTCGAGACCTGGCCACCTATATAAGGCCAGGAGAGCCCCCCTGGAGAGGACCAAGCAACACAACACCATCGAAGCCTTGAACTCGAGATCTTACTCTCGATTCGAGCATCACCATTGTAACCGATCTTTCCGTCAATACAGATCGACAAGAGGCAGGAGTAAGGGTTTCACGCCACGAGGGCCCCGAACCTGGGTAAATCTCGCCCCCTGTCTAGCCGACGATTCCACCAGCGCTCATGACTTCTCCTAGTCAAAACCCGATAGGGTCACCTAAGGGATTTGTAGAGTCAGAGATTCGACAATTGACGTCGACTGGGGAAGACGGGTGCTGGATCACCGGCATCTTCGGCTTCATCGACAACGCACTCTCGTTGGAAACCATCGACTACGGCTCCGAACAATCCTATACGGATCGGATCTGTCGTGGTCACACCTCACTCGCCGGAATCGCGCCCGGTATTCGAGGATCTGGAGAAAAGCGTCACCTTGACGTTCGGGAGCCTAAAATTCGTGACTAACCGGGACGGAATCCTCCACTTCTCGGACGAATCGGAAACTGAATCTGGAGCTGTCGACTCACGCCGTCATCTGGAGAAAAGCGGCGAGTCCATCCGCTTCAACGCCAACGACTACCATACCCTCTCGACAGAGGAACCATCCAGAATTCGAAGAAACTTTCGACCTATGCCTAGGACGCACGAGCCTCGACTGGCTCAAGTCTGCATGGCAGGATCGGAACAAGCCTCGGAAACAGAACACAGCGCGACAGAGCGCAACATAATCGGCGTCTCACGGGAATCCTGGAACCGAGCAAAGGAAGCTATGCAAACGAGCAAGCCACCCGCATCCGGGGCCTCACACGAAGACATGGTTGCCTACCACTATCACCTAGTGAGAGCAGCCACGACTATCAAGGACGCTCGGATAGATCTGGCCTGCCGAAGAAGAGCGGCGGACGAGTCGAGCCAAAGGCGAGCCGGGCTATCCATAACACCCTCGGTTGGAACCAGACCCGCGAGAAAGGGACACGCATCTACATCCAGGAACAATGAGTCCCTAGCCGGAACAAGCAGATCAGTCACCCCTTCTCTCATGCGAGTCGACGACGATGGCAATGTCTACCCGCAAACTCCTGCTGCCGCGGTTCTAGCCGCAGCAACTTACATGCAGATGAACCAACCGACGGAAAGTGATCCTCGGGCGGAACAGTATAAACAAGTACGCAAGGGATTAGGGCTGGCGGCCGCAAGGCTCGCCGCTTATGATCGAAAGAAGGCCGCAGAGCAGCTGGAGAAGGAACAGGAGAAGGAGAAAGACAAGGATAGGGAAGCATCCCGTAAACGCAAGAGTTCTTCGCCAAGAAGGGACAGGTCACCACGTCGTGCTCGAGGAAAAGAAGCACGGCGCCGTGATGACAGTCGAAGTAGCAGCGAAGGCAGTCAGAGAGACAAGAGCTCGCGGCATCATAGCAGCCGCTCGCGAAAACGAAGCAAGGAGCCAAGGAAGGATACTGACCGCGACCGGCCAGAGTACGACGCGCGATCAGATCTCGCGCAAAAAAGGGTGGATAAGGCGAGGGCTTCGCGATATCGCGAGCGCTCCTCGTCTGGCTCCTCGGATGACGAAACCTGCGGCGCTCTCTGCTTTGCCCGCAGTATCCGCGAGGCGCCCCTACCCAAAAGATTCAAACTTAGCACGGAAGTAACAAAGTACGACGGCTCACTCGAGCCCTCTCAATGGCTAAGTGATTACCTCACGGCAGTAAAATGCCAACGTGGTTATACAAATACGGCTATGCAATACCTCAATTTGCATCTCGCCGGCGCGGCTCGCAGTTGGCTGGAGAGACGACCAAAATCTTGCTACGCATCGTGGGATGATTTGCACCGCGATTTCTGCAAAAAATTTCAGTCGACTTACAAGAGGCCAGCCACCATTGAAGAACTGCGAGCATGCAAGCAGAAAAGTGGCGAATCCACCCGCGAGTACATCCAGCGATGGACTACGCTCAGGAATACCGCAGGAACCATTTCAGAAGAAGTAGCGATTGAAGCCTTCGCAAAAGGCGTCCGAAGAACGGCTTTCAGAGAAGAACTGGGCAGAGCCGCACCCAAGACTATTGGGGAGCTGATGAACATAGCCGAAAAATGGGCTAACGGAGAAGATGCTGTGCGCAATGAGAGGGCATCATCACCTGCACATGATGAAGATCGTCATAGTCGAAGAAAGAGGAGAAATATACGATCACGAAGACAGAGGAGTTGGTCGCAGCGGAATTCACGCGAGGCCGCGACTCGGTCGCCGTGGGAATCGCGAGGGAGACCAAAAGCTGAAGAAAAATCACCTGACGAAGACCTCGATGGATACTGCTCTACATCTATTTACAGATAAACGCACGGCAAAACTAAGGCAACGCCCTTCATAAGGATTGCCGAAAGTTTATCGATATCTCAGACGCACTCGCAAGGAAAAGAGCTGCACACGCGCAAAATTACCCACCGCTTCCAGGAGGAGGCCACCAAGGATTCCAGCCGCCACAACCCCCACCTCCACCACCAAATCCAAACATGGCATTAGCCGCGCTACTTGCACCGCCAGCTCAAAACTCCGGGGCCAACGCGTACCCGAATCCAGCAGGGCAACTCGCGATGATCCAGAAGGTATGTCCATCCCGCAGAGCTCAAAAGACTAACACAAGGCAATTGTGCATGGCTGTGCAGACACCGCCAACAAAAACAGAATACTTGAAGATGGCGGACAGCCAATAACATTCTCGATGAAGGACCACCCTCCACGAGTCTATCGGACCAGGACACGCCGCCCTTGTCATCCAAGCACAAATTGGCAACTACGACTTGGCCCGCGTATTCATGGATGGTGGCAGTGGCATCAACATTATCTACGCGGATACACTCCGTCGGATGAACAGGAACTGGACGGCCTCCAGGAATCAGAAAACATCCTTCCACGGGATAGTTCCAGGAAAAGCAATCTGTCCACTCGGAACAATTAACCTAGAAGTTGTGCTGGGCACTAAGAGCAACTAGAAGAGAATTCCTCGACTTCGAAGTTGTCGATGGCCTTCGCAGTACACGCCATTCTTGGTCGACAGCGTTCGCCAGATTCATGGCAGTACCGCATTAGCTACCTGAAGCTCAAATTACCTGGAGAACATGGCGTAATCACCATCGACGGAGATTTTCAGAAATCCAACAATGCGACATTGAATTTAATGAGATCGCAAAATCTTTTGGGATGCAAGAAGAACTTCAAGAGCTGGCAAAAAACCACGGATCACTCCGTGATGCCGTCACGAAGAAAAATGCGCCTGAACTGGAGTTCAGCGCTAACAGCGACACTCGAAAGCATCAAGTGCACCCGACAGATTCTGCGAAGACAGCGCTGGTTTCCACCACCCTTCCGCAAGCATAGGAAAGCGCGCTCGTCGAACTCCTCTGTGAGTACTGGGAAATTTTCGCTTGGCAGCCATCAGATATGCCAGGAATACCCAGGGAGTTTTCCGAGCACTCACTCGAAGTCTTTCCAGATGCCAAACCAATCAAACAAACTACTCGACGATTTTCAGAACCCAAGCAGAAGGCGCTTGGAGAAGAAGTAAACAGATTGCTAGCAGCAAAATTCATCAGGGAGATCAAGATATCCACTTGGTTAGCAAACCCGGTACTGGTCCCCAAAAAGAACACGGACATCCTTCGGGTATGCATCGACTACACGTCGTTAAACAAGCACTGCCCCAAGGACAACTTTCCCCTCCCGCGAATCGACCAGATCGTGGACTCTACGGCAGGCTGCCAACGCCTCTCTTTCCTGGATGCCTATTGGGATATAATCAGATCCGGATGAAAGAGAAGACGAAGAAAGACAGCATTCATCAACCTCACGGTGTCTACTGCTACACGACAATGCCTTTCGGGCTCAAGAACGCAGCCGCAACATACCAGCGCTGCATGCAAAAATGCCTCGCCAAGCTCATTGGCAAGAACGTACAAGTGTACGTTGACGACATAGTCATAAAGACTCGAGTTAAGAGCACACTCCTCGAGGATATTAGAGAAACATTCGATTCCCTCAACGCATACAGGATCAAGCTCAATCCGACAAAATGCGTTTTCGGCGTTCCAGCAGGGAAACTTCTCGGGTACCTGGTATCCGCCAGAGGCATCGAAGCCAACCCAGAAAAAATACAAGCAATCTTGACAATGAAGGAGCCAACTAATCTACGCGGAGTCCAACAGCTTGCAGGGCGACTGGCCGCCCTGAGCAGGTTCATCGCACGATTGGGAGAGCAAGCGTTACCCTTCTACAAGCTGTGAAGAAGACGGACAAATTCGAGTGGACACCAGAAGCTAAGCAGCATTCGCGGACTTAAAGCGATCGTTGCAAAGTAGGCGAGTCCTTGCAACACCGCAAGAAAGGGAGCCACTCTACTTATACCTAGCCGCCACAAAACAGGTCATCAGCACAGCAATCGTAGTCGAACGACCTGAGGAGGGCAAAGCGTACGGAGTTCAGCGTCCAATCTATTACATCAGCGAAGTTCTCTCGCCATGCAAACAACGATATCCTCATTACCAAAAGCTCGCATACGGGGTGGTCCTTACAGCCCGAAAGCTCAAGCACTACTTCCAGGAACACGCCATCAGTAGTTAATGAGCGTCACTCGGGACAATCATGAACAACCCCATGGCATCCGGAAGAATAGCCAAATGGAGCATCGAGTTGGGCGCCTGGGACATCACTTAGCAGGGCACAACGCAGTCAATCTCAGGTGCTCGTGGAATTCCTAAGCGAATGGACAGAACTACAAACGCCCGGTCCACCTGAGTACACGAGCAATTGGATAATGTATTTTGACGGGTCCAAAAGAAACGAAGGAGCGGGAGCTGGAATTGTCCTCATATCGCCACAGGGAGACAACCTGCAATACGTCCTGCGATTGGACTTTCCACCAGATGATCCAGCATCGAATAACGACGCAGAATATGAAGCCCTGTTGCATGGGATGAAGATGGCAGTCGCCTGTGGAGCTACTCGATTAATGATTTACGGCGAATCCAATCTCATTGTGCAGCAGACAATGAAAGAATGTGATGCAATTGCTGAAAACATGGTCGCGTATCGCGACATGTACAATCTACTCGAAGGAAGTTTCAAAGGGTGCGAGTTGAAGCACATTGCAAGATCAAGCAATGAAGAAGCAGATAGGCTGGCAAACATGGGTTCTACAAATACACCCATACCACCAGGAATATATTTCGAACAGATGATCAAGCGATTGGTCAAAGTCAAGAAAGCTACAGGAACACCCGCAGCGTCAGAAACAGAGGTCAGCCCGCAAGTCACAATTATCGAGCTTACCCATAATATATCACGACAGGTTTTTCTGGTCGAGCCAGTCTGGACGCAGAAATATCTCGACTACCTGATCAACAAACAGCTCCCGGCCGATCCACGCGAGGCTCAACAAATAGTGAGACGCAGCAAATCTTTTCGGGTAGTCAACGGAGAATTATACAAGCAAAGCATCTCGAGAATACTTCAGCGCTGCATCGCACCCGAAGACGGCAAAGAATTACTCCAGGACATCCACCAAGGAGACTGCGGACATCATGCTAGCTGGAAAACAATCATGGGAAAGGCTTTCCGAGCGGGATTCTACTGGTTAACAGCAGCTACCGATGCAAAGAATCTGGTCGAGCGATGCGATGCTTGCCAGCGATTCGCACCAAGACCACATACACCTGCTACGGAATTGCACATGATACCCATTGCCTGGCCCTTCGCACAATGGGGGCTGGACATGGTTGGACCACTACGCAAGTCCACACCTGGCGGATACACGCACTTGCTGGTTGCAGTCGACAAGTTCACCAAATGGATCGAGGCCATGCCAGTAACTTCGGTTGGCGCCCAATGCGCCGTCAAATTCCTCGACTCCATTGTATGCAGATTTGGCGTGCCACACGACATCATTACAGACAATGGTACAACTTCACAGCAAGGAAACGCAACAGTTTTGCGAGGAAAAGGGCATCAACTTCAAGTTTGCTTCAGTTGCCCACCCGCAAACAAACGGTCAAGTCGAAAGATCCAACGGCTTAGTTTCGGCTGGCATCAAGAAACGTCTACTCGATCGTCTACACCCCGCCGCAGGACATTGGGCAAAAGAGCTACCCTCCGTACTATGGAGCCTCCGCACAACCCCAAACCGATCCACAAAATACACACCATTTTTCATGGTATACGGGGCAGAAGCAGTCCTACCCGAGGATGTTAGATTCAGCGCCGCACGAGTCGTGGCCTACAGCGAAGAAACCTCCAACAAGGCACTCGCGGAAGATATGGATGCACTCGACGAGATGCGAGACATCGCGCTCGCAAGATCCGCAGTATATCAGCAATCACTGCGAAACTATCACAGTCGCCGCATACGCCACAGAGCATTCGCGGTTGGAGATCTAGTGCTGCGGCTCAAGCAGAAGGAAGGGCACAAGCTCGAGCCACCCTGGGAAGGGACCTTCCTCATACACGAAGTCATCCCAGGCGGAGCCTACAGGCTGAAGAATCCGTCGACTGGAGGAATCTATTCCAATCCTTGGAATATCGCACACCTCCGCAAATTTTATCCCTAGGATTTCTTATTATCACAACAAATAAGGCTATACTAGCCACTCTTGTAGCCCGAATACATGACTTCTCAGTCATATCAATAAAATACATGGTTTCTCAACCATATTTACTTGAAGATTATCTATTCTTACATGCTAAAATAGTTACAGGTACACACCCCATAAACACACGGGGGCTAAGCCTACAACTAAGCATCACAAGAAAATTCATACACACAAGGTTACACACCTTATAAACAGTTTTTGCAAGCTATAAATGATAGATATACACCTTCAACAATCAGTCATGGCGATAAGCATTCTCAGTCGCCAACACTCTCTCTACTTCTTTAGAGGTCAATCGAATGATTTTCTCCGCTGCAGGACGAACAGCATCATAATGCGGAGAAATATCATCGATTGGTCCATCTGGGAGGCTAGCTACGGAGTTAAAATCTACTTCAGGATGCCGTATTCGGACAAAGGAGAGAGCCACCACCGCACCGCAAATCATCTGGTTGCGCACGCACTCGCGAATTTCTCCTTCCTGCCCGAAGAGCCCAAGGAGATACCTCCAATCTTCAGGACCCCTCTCAAGCGGGTAGAATGCAGCGTTTATCGCGATCAAGACCTTGTGAAAAGAACTCACGAGAACTTTTATCTGGGAGACACGGAACTTCAAAGTAGCTAACACAAAACCTCGGCTGCGATCAGACCAAAAATTGTTCGCATGAGGCCTTGAGCTGCCAGCTTCTTGAAGAATGTGGTTCTCCACCCACTGTTTTTCCTCCCTATCATCCGGTTTAACAACTGAAGAAAAGAGTACGTGATCAGATAAGGAAGCAAGACAAACAAGACTTGGGGGCTGTATTACTTACACAACAGTTCCCTAGCAAGGGAAGCCAGCTCATCCATCACAAACTGTTCCCGTTCAGTCGCCAGTTTTTGCTTGGACTTCGCCACATCGGCCACCCCACGCAACACTTTCAGTTTGCGCTCGCCATCGGCTACACGATCACGAAGACCCGCCAAAGACCCAACAGCTGCAACAAGTGGATCAGCTCGGGCAGCAAGTCCACCTGAGGATTCTGCGACAAATCCAGTAGCCTGGAAGAGTACAAGGAAAGAAGTAAGACGCCCTATTCGAAGTATCTATAGTCGCGCATTTGACGAATGCTCGGGGGCTACTCCCATCGGGAGAGAATACACAAACTACCAGAAGCAATTTCCAGGCAAACGTTTCGATTAAAGATAATACGGGAATACATCCCAAGGTTCATTACATTCAAAACAGAAAAGGAATACAAAACTACGAAGCTATAGTGGTACTCCCGCTAGCGGCAGTCGCCCCTCCTGTGAGCCGTGCAAATAGCTCAGACAGCTTCCGAGCAAGGATGGCGGCTTGCTCGCCAAAACGAGAGAGCCGTACCTTTTTGCCCGTGGAAGGGTCGACTGGAAGAGCCGAGTAGGCTTCCTCCAAACCGGTGACTCCATGCGCCAGCACGAACTGGATCGCAGTCTTTGCGCCAGACTCCGACTGGGCGACCGCGTAGGCATCCAAGAGACTGCTCTTCGAAAAGATCTTCAGCAAGTCATCTAGCACAGACGGAGGTGCAGCGTTGGCGAGGAAGCGACCGTGCAGTTGCGTCAACACATGAGTGGCATCACCAATCAAGGAGCAAACTCCTTCGGCGTGCCTCTTGAGTTGAGCAAGAGTGTCGGTTAGCACGTCTACCCGTTGGATCCCAGGGATCTCCAGAGGAACATCCAGAAGACCTGCAAAAGAAAAGAATATCAAGACCTGGCAAGTTCAGCAGGATAAAAGATGAAATCGTGAGAGTTTAAATTGCTTACCCGCGAGACGCTCAGCAAGGGGACGGAGGAACGTGACAAGGTCAGAATCGGCCTTATTGCCAGCATCCTCTTGATCCTTTAGAGCCTTCCGCGCATCCACAAGTTGCCTTTCAAGATCCTCCGATCGCATGCGGGAGGTCTCCAATTCTTGTCGGATGGCCGCTAGATCAGCCCCCTGAGTGGTTACCCGCTCAGAGAGACTGCCCTTCTCGGATTCCGCGAATTCGAGTCGGGCTGCATAGAAACACTTGTCAGAAATCAAGAATTGAAGAAAGAATAGGAAGAAGAAAACATGATAAGACTTACTCTTAAGGAGCTCGTTCTCAGACGAGAGTCGACTGCGGTCTGATCGAAGCGACTCACATTCTGACTCGGCAAGAATAACTCGGCGACCAATGCCGCAAGAGAGTCAACAAGCGACTACAAAAATACAGAGATAGAAGAATTAGAAGATATAAACTGGAGCCTGTACCCGATTAAATTCAATCGACTACAGCCTCGGGGGCTACTCCCATCGGGAGCACTGCCGTGCACCCGATAAAATCAAGAAGAAGAAAAAGACAAGGCTTTGAGCCTGTAGCCGACCGCACGCGATTGACTACAGCCTCGGGGGCTACTCCCATCGGGAGCACTGTCGTGCACCCGATAAAAATGTTATGACAAATGACAAAGTTTACCTGGCCCGTGGCGCGGGAGAGGGGATCCATGGAGCTGTCCGTCACTTCTTTCGAAGCTGAAGTCCTGGCGGCAAAGCTAGGCGCCTCACGTTCCACAGTCGCCGCATGGGGGGCTGCGCTGGGAGAATTCTGGACAGTGCCAGCAGTGGGAGTCTCACCCGCAGCTCCTGCTCTATTCCTCTTTTCGGGAGGAACAGAAGAAGCATACCTGCGAGGACTGATGGTTTGCAAACTGCAACAGATAAACATCAACATAGGTGCAAAGGAAAAAGTTCGACTAAAGGACAAGAAGAAGAACTTACTCATCATCTTCATCTTCATCCAGCAAATCCGCGTTCCAAGCGGGCGCGATTACTGGGAATGAAGGGGAAGGGGCGAGTGAGCGAAGTGGAGTCGCGGAGATAGGAGCCTTCCCAGGCGATTCTTCCAAGGAGTTATCCTTGGAAGTAGCCTCGTTATCATCCACTCGACGACGCTTGTGGTGATGAAGGCCGTCATTCGATCCCTCCGCATCATCCTAAGAATCGTCCTCGGAGCTCGAAGAAGCATCGGCTACACTGGTATCGGCTAAGCCGTCCAGGTGACTCGCCAATAACTTCGAGGCGTCCTCTCCCGCAACTGGCGGGTAGCAGTTCGCCACTGCTAAGCTCTACAAAGAAGGCAGAAGAAGGCAAGAAAAAATTCAGTCGACTAAAGCTCAAAGCAAAGAAGAAAATAATAGAAGACAGGAAGGGTAAACTAACCGCGGCTGGTGGAGGTTTCGAAGTGTCGAAGGCTTCGACTGTGCAGTCGGGGAACTTCTCCCCCACCTTCAAGCTAGTGATAGCCGCGATTTTCTTCTCGAACTCAACGTTCGAAAGCTCCTCGCGGCTCACTCGGCTAGGATCCTCAGCGCCTTGGTATTCCCACATGGTGGAAGGCCTTTGCTGCAGCGGTTGGATCCTGCGCTTCAGAAAAATACTCGCCAGGTGCAGCCCGTTGAGTACCACTCCAGCAGTTTGATCCCGGAGAGCGGACACCCTTGCGAGTAGGGGTGTGACAACCTGGGTTTCTTCGGCTGACATCTTGTGCGCCCAGGACTTCCGCCTCTTCAAAACAGCGAACGGGTGGAATTCTACGATCCCACCCGAGCTGTTGTCGATGACGTAAAACCACTTTTTCCGCCAGCCTTGGGCGGAGTCGACGAAGTGCATGTTGAAGTAGCTGCTCTCCAGTCGCGCTTGGATCCCGAAGCCACCTGTGCGTAGCGGCTCGCCAGGATCGGAGTCCACCCGCGATTTCTCGCGGAAGATGCGAACTTTGAAGAGGGCCTTCCAAAGCGCCCAATGAGGGCGAATGCCAAGGAAGCATTCGCAGAACACGATGAAGCACGATATGTGCTGCACCGCGTTCGGAGGAAGATCGTGAAGCTGTATGCCATAGACATATAGCAACCCGAGGAGGAAAGGATGGAGAGGGAAGGAAAGACCCCGAGACACGTGGTTCGCGAAGACCACGCGCTCGTTCGACTGCGGGTTTGGTACCTCTTCTTTCTTCCCGAGGCGCACCCGCTTCTCAGATTCAGCCGGCAGCAGCCCCTCCCGCTGCATATCTTTGATGCTCTTCGCGGTGGTGTTGGGCGAACGCCAGTCGCCAGCTCGAGGCGCAGGTTGCGTGGAAACTTCTCCGGTTGCAGAGGTGGCAGCGCCACATCTTTTGCCTCCAGCCATGGTTGACAGCACGAGCTTGAGCGCGAGGAAGAAGATGGGTGCGAGGAAGGAGATGGAATGAAGACGAAGGCTGGGAAGTTTTTACCGCAGCGCTAAGTCCCGTATTTATACACGGAGCGAATCAGCCCCAGCCATTCGATGCGCTACGTGGCGCCTATCGCAGCCACCACGTGTGAAGATGAAACGAGGAGACGGTGAAACGCTGTTCCATGCCACGATCTTAACAGAAGATCGTGCGCATTTACTGCACCGTTCGCGTAAAAACCGGGAACGTCGTCTCGTTTCCCAGTCAAAAAGCTGACTAGGTGGGCCAGTCCATCTGTTACCACTCCGTCACGTCCCATCGGGAGGAGAAAAGTGCGCCATGACGTCATGGCACGCATCATCAAATTCAAGAACCTTTGAATGGAAAATTCAAACACGAAAACAGTTTCGTATGAAATTCCTTCGATTAAAGGCAATTCCTTTGCGAACAAATCATGGAGCAAGACCTCTTTAAAACAAGAGAACTACCCTATACACGAAAACTCTTTCGTACGGGCACAACAGTCCAAACATGAAAACTCTTTCATATGGGCATGACTCTCTTCAGTACGAAAATTCTTTCGATTAAATCTTAAACAATCACTCGGGTAGAAAGAACCTACCTCCATTCACACATGACATTTTTTACATCATAAAGACCTGGATTGTTCAGCCGATTAGGCACATCCGGATGCCATATTCTTCGAATATGAAGGTAAGACCCAAAAAGATCTTTCTTAAGGGCCTGGAATCGCACTCGAAAGCTGCATCCTCCCGTATGATTCCGTGTCAACAACACGAAGAAAAATCCTAGCGGACGCGCCGGGTACCCCTATAGGTTAAGTTCGACTCGATAAGTCCACAACGGCTCAGTCGCAACAATCACCTTATCGGGTTCGAGTCGGAGGTCTCGAATCTGTGTAGGCCAGGAATGTTTTTGCCCTAGTCGCAATTAATTGGCCCTGATCTCTCGGGAGAGCCAAGCTACTATGCCGCATCCTTCTGCGATAAAAGCCGCAAAAACAGGCACCTATGTTGCTCGACACTCGAGCATGAAGACTCGTTGCACAGGGAACACACCCTTTAAAACAGAAAACAACCAAGCTGGATATCCATAAGAAAGGCAGACCAAGAAAGGCTTGACCGTCTAATCGACTGGAAAAATCCCACTCGAGCAAACGCTTGGGGGCTACTAACGAATATATGGATCCTGGACCCTGCGAATAAGGACACCCCCTCTCAGGCCCAAGGTTGAAGGCCCAAGAAGAGGAGCCCTTAGAATACTCCAGAAGGCCCACGTGAAGCCCACCTGCACTAACTTGCGGGTTAAGATAGGAAACATGTAACCGACCTAGTTAGAGTTCGAGTCCTCTCCGGGTAGGATTCGAGACCTGGCCACCTATATAAGGCCAGGAGATCCCCCCCGGAGAGGACCAAGCAACACAACACCATCGAAGCCTTGAACTCGAGATCTTACTCTCGATTCGAGCATCACCATTGTAACCGATCTTTCCGTCAATACAGATCGACAAGAGGCAGGAGTAAGGGTTTTACCTCCACGAGGGTTCCGAACCTGGGTGAATATCGCCCCCTGTCTAGCCGACGATTCCACCAGCGCTCATGACTTCTCCTAGTCGAAACCCGATAGGGTCACCTAAGGGATTTGTAGAGTTAGAGATTCGACAGCATGGCAGGAGTCCAAAAACAAAAGTACATGATATCAACCAAATGTAAATTTTTGTGCAATGTTGAAAGCTTTCCGGTGATACACGTTTATAGCTAGCTCCCAACCACACACTTGTCAAACGCGAAACTTGTGGCTCCCATTATTGGGTCATGTTTATTAGATGCATAAAAAGTAAAGTGTGCCTTCAAAAGTTCGTGAGAGTCCTATCCCAAATTCAACCCATGACAATTAATAAAGTGAATATCTTAATTTAGAACATAAATAACACAATAACATGGTGAACATACTCGGAATAGCAATGAAGCTAATGGGAAGATATGGTGGACTCATTGGAAATACTTGGCTAAGGAGTGTTGGAAATAAGTTTTTACTTGTTGGAATTTTTAAATTTTTGGCTAGAAAGAGGGAGATAGTTGACCAGCTACTATGCATGCATATGTCCATAGAACTACTCATTTCATGACAAACTAAATAAACCAGCAATTAACATCAAGGACATGAATAAGAGATATCTCAAGACAACATTATTGCAAATTTCTACACATAAAAAGACTATAAATCATGCAAACATATGTAGCTCTTCAAATAAATCATGGCATCCCTATTCCAAGTCATAATACTAGCATCCAATACATTCCAACCCTAAACTCCAGTAGCTCAATCTCATATAAAATGATGGGTGTGGTCTTATCAAAACAAAAATAAAAACAAAAACTAGACGCTTCAAGTCTCTACGATAAATGCTTTGCTTAGAAAAACAGAAAGTAGACGTGTGCTAAACAAAAGAGTGTAGCTCCAGTGGGGTGTTCATCACATCCCCAAGCTTATGGCTTTCACCATTCTTGGATGTCTTGAGGCGCAGCTCCTCTATTCCCTGTGAAAAAACTTCACAAAACATGTTTTTCCCATTCTTTTTCTGTGGGGTGAGATTAGCAAGGACAAACAAATCACATGCTTGTTGTGCAAAATTCCAAATCAAATGCTCCAGTGGATAGACAATAAGGTTAATTATGTTGTATGTTCACTCTCTTGCTTGAAAGAATCATGGAAATTCGATTCCCAAGCCCAAAGAGTGCATAAAACAAAAGAAGGCAGAATCTGTCCAGAAAAGCAACAGTAGCAAAACGAACATTTTTCCCTAAGCTAGACTCGTCAAAAATTAAGCCAATTTTTGTTCTTACAGAGGACGAAAAGTTGCAGAACATACTAAAAAATTAGCTCAATCCGACATACCAATAAAAAACGTAAAATCATACAGTGAGCAGACTCGTGCTGAAACAGAAATTTCATGCACTAGGATAGCAACTTATAAATCCAAATGGGTTTGACTTGACTCTTTATTGAAAACTCCAGAATTAAAACAAAAAAAACTAATATCTTGAGACAGCAAGAGGACACTAGGAAAATCCAAAAAAACAACCGGGTTGCCTCCCGTAAAGCGCTTTCTTTATAGCCATATAGCTAGGCTTTACTTACTTAACATCATGATGGTTGGAGTGAGGTGGCTCGGCATCCCCAAGCTTGGATTCTTGTACTTATTTCATACATGTAGGGTGAGCCCAGGGGTACATACCCAAGCTTGATTGGTTGTCCCTCTTGATCTTTGTTCATCTCACTCAACTCTTCCTCCTGAAAAGTTCTTCTTACACAAATCTCAACATAAAACTTGATTAGAGGGGTTAGTGCCTCCATAAATAAAATTCACATAGGTACAGCAAAGACACATAATGAGTTGATTCTAAATATTAACTACTGTTACTACAGTTGTGCATTGCTCCTTGATCAAAAGAACCACACAAAACACAAGTAATGAGAACAATGCAAAATAAAGACATAATCTGCCAAAAACTGAACAGCCCGAAAAGAGTGAATTTTTAGAGGCACTTAAGTTGCTCAAATCAGAAAACTTAAAACTAATGAAATATGTAGTGATAACTAAATATTGCTTTCGTAAATTCCCAGGTCAAAATTCCACTTCTGTGATTTTAAACATTTTTCGCAGTGAAGTTCAGGAATCTGTTTTCTTGACAGCTAATTACTATTGTTTAATCCTATCTCTCATATAAGATTATTCTTGCCATTTAAGATGAGAAATAAGACAGAAATGTGATGTTACAGTAGTGAACTAATATTTTTATTGTTTTTAGTTTTGGAAAAAGTTTTAATGATAGAGACTTTGCAATGGTTTCATTGGCATGAACAACACATGTTCAAGGTCGACCCCAACTTCTCCATTACTCATCCTTCTCATTTACTTTCCCAAATTTTTTATAAAATGAAAATCTTAAACTAAATGATACATAATATTAGGTAAAGGCATTTTACATGTTGTAAAGACATAAATGTATGCTCAAACCGAATAGGAAATTAAAGCATAAGGAACACACCAAAAAAATATTAAACAATTTATTTTTAAGTCTAACCCATTTCCTATGCATTGGCATTTTGTAATGAAACAAATAAAAGAAGCACATAATAGCAAGCATAGAAAGGTAGATCAAGTGCAACTTCAATACTTTCAGCATAAAGAGGGGAAACTTAATATTGTTGAAATATGTGTAACCATGTTTCCCTCTCTCATAATAATTTTCAGTGGCATCATGAATAGATTCAACAATGAATCACATAAAACATTCTTATCATGAGCCACATGCATAAAGAATCACTACTCTCCACATAAGTAAAATCCTCATTAGTGATAGTGGGAGTTAAACATTCATAATTTTCATTGCAATCATATATATAGGAGGCATAGTATCATCAAAGTGAATTTTCTCCTCCAAGATTGGGGAACTAGAAATATCATGCTCATCAAAACCAACTTCCCCAAGCTTAAAACTTTCCATAGAATCAGCAAGTATATCATTTTTATCCTCAATAGTAGGGGGACTAAAAATATCATATTCATCAAGACAAACTTCCCCAAGCTCAAGGTTTTCCTTAGCAATAAAGGTGTTCAAAGAATTAGTACTACCACAAATATGATTGTTGTGCAAATAATTTTTCAATTTCTCCTCAAACACTTCATGTCCTAATTCAAGGTAGATATTATATAGTTCTAAAATTGTTTGGTTGTTTTCCATTTTATAATTTTTTTTGTGTTTTAGGTTTATATGTTAGTATGCAATGCAAACAAGAATAAAAGCTTAGCACAACGCTCCCCGGAAATGGCGCCAAGAAAAGTGCTTGATGACTCCCAAGTGCAGGAGATCAATTGTAGTACCTTTCGATAAGTATTTGAGTGTTGACCCCACGAGGAGCTGAAGGTAAGCTATCTATTCTCTAAAGCCCTATAACCCTCTTATATGGATGTTTATGCAAAGCAATAAGTTTGACTAAAAGGAACTAACTAATTAAAAGCAAGTGACGTAGAGTGTGGTTTGTCTAGTAACTAGTGAAGCAAGTTTAAAATGCAAGTAATCCTAGAGCAAGTTTCTAAAGCAAGTTTCTAAGCCAGTTTCACAAGTAGCAAGCAGCAAATATCTCAAGTATCTCAAGGGAGCAAGTGTTCTAGCAATAGGTGTTTCGTTCGTGTGGTTGTCACAATTAGTGAAGCACATGTTTTAGTCTTAGTTGTTTCTTCTAGGAAGGAGCCATGAATAGGTATAGTCAAGTAAATGATCTACAACCCCTTATTATGGATCATGTGGCCAAGTAAATGACTGCACAAGATTGATTAAGACATAAAGTCTCACCATAGCCTTACATTCTAAGGCCCCCTATATATATCCCCCAATAACTTAACTTTGTGGCTCGGTCTCAGGTTACTGTCACTCCCAAGTCACCACCACTCCATTATGCTACCGGTGATCACCTTACATGCATTCCCCAACATATGCGTGCACTCGTATATTGTACATAAAGACAATCATAGAAGATAACAAACTTGTATGCAACCAATCGACGAACTATTTCACCATTGCCAAGAACAATTCACTACTCAAACATAGACGGGGAGACACAATACATCAAGGGAATATAGTATTGCATCATACATCGTGTTTGACAAGAGATTACAGTGGAGAGATGGAGCTGATCTTGCTGTAGATGTTGATGATGAACACGCCGGAGAGGGGTGGAGCCCTCCGGGGGTGATCCCGGCGGCGTTTCCCCCCTCCGATCTTCTCAGGCGGTAGCCTTCTGTCTCTCTGTTTCGTGGTTTCGTCTCTCGGCGCCGCCCCCTCCTCGAAAAGGCCAGGGGACCCTTTATATAGTCGTTTTTAGGTCACGAGACACTCGGGAGAAGAAAGATCGACGGCATCGGAGCCACGGGGGCAAAAAGGGGGCCTCTCACGCGGCCAAGGAATCTAGCCGCGTGGAGGGTCCTCTTTGCCACCTGGTTGGCCTTTTGTCCCTCTACTTTGGCCCATTGTCTTCGTCTCGAAAATTCTGAACCGTGCTCTTTGGCCTTGCCCTTTTTGGAGTCCCGAAGCTCCCGGAAAGTCTGAAACACTAAAAAGTACGTTTTCTGGAAAAACAGGGTTAGAACCAAAAGAAGGGGGATTGTTTAGAAAATCCCCCAAATCATTATAAAACATGAATATAAGTTGCTAATATATAGTAAAAACAAGTAATAACATGCAAAGTTCATGTATGCATTTTACATGCATCATGTATACAATTTGAATATCTTTATTCGTACATGCTATTATAACCACTTCTTTTTCCCTTGGTTTGCATGGCAATGATATATGAGGCTCATATTACATTTGTTTCCATTGTTCCACTTTTCTTCGCCTTGAATGTCCTCCTTGTTATATGCCGATGATTTAAACTAGGCCATTGTAAAGGGAAAGGGAGTGTCTATAATACCTTGTAGTGTATACAATTTGAGTATCTGTATTCGTACATGCTATTATAAGCACTTCTTTTGCCCTTGGTTTGCATGGCAATGATATATGAGGCTTGTATTACATTTGTTTCCATTGTTCCACTTTTCTTTGCCTTGAATGTCCTCCTTTTTATATGCCGATGATTTAAACTAGGCCATGGTAAAGGGAAAGGGAGTGTCTATAATACCTTGTAGTGTACACAATTTGAGTATCTGTATTCGTACATGCTATTATACGCACTTCTTTTGCCCTTGGTTTGCATTGCAATGATATATGAGGCTCGTATTACATTTGTTTCCATTGTTTCAACTTTTCTTTGCCTTGAATGTCCTCGTTATATGCCGATGATTTAAACTAGGCCATGGTAAAGGCAAAAAGAGTGTCTATAGTACTCTTTTTTCCCTTGGTTTGCATGCCATGATAAATGCTAGGAGATCAGATCCAATACGTGGCAGTGATACAAGGCCACGTCTTGTATTACTTCCTGGTATTGCGCTCGTCCTTCTAGCAAGTGTTGGCAGTGTGCTTATGAGGCTTATTTTACATTTTTTTTTTGCATTGTTCCATATGTGTTTATTCTGACTACATGTTACAATGAATTCTAGGGATGCCCTTTAGTTCATGATCACCTATGTGTTTATGAGCTTGTTTGGTCAATGATGATGACTTTGACACATGTATATTTGGCTGATGCCTCACTGTCTCCACCAAATGGCCAGCGAAAGTAAGAAGCAGACACAAATAGATGTGCCATGTCTTTGCTTTTGCTGGCCCACCTGGCGTAGCAAAGTTGTGTATGCTTGCTTTGTCTCTATGTTCCCTGAGGCCAATGAGTACAGAGCTATGACTATAGATGTTGTTTTGAATGTGCATGATCCCTTTAAGTCGATGATTAAAATGTGTCACCATATCATTGCAATGAGGGTTCCATACTATCTTGTGTAATGTACAAGCACATTTATTGTGCATTTCTCTTGGTAGTGTAGAATTACTTCTTGGATAAACATGGTTGCTCTTTGTAACTTCTGCTTCTTTTTTGCTTGATTAACAGCGTATTCCATGCCCTGTATGCAAGAATAATTGCCCAAATGTTGATCCTTATGCATCCAAGTTCGGTGTTGTTGTACAAGAGTGTCACCTCAAGTCAGTGGTAAGAAAACAATTATTCTTCTTACACTTGTATTATGTATTGTGTTTTTATTACAATATCTAATTTCCATGTTTCTTTTTATTTCTGACGCACAGATTGTACCGTGCACTGCTCGGATAGCATTCAACAAGTTAGTAGGCGACATACTAGTGTTTTCCATGATACCAAGACCCACTATATATGTTGATATTATTGGTGACGCCCAAGATGACTCACTTTGCATTTCAATCAAAGATGACTCAGTTTCAAGCGAAGATGACTCAGTTTGCAGCGTATGTGGCAATTCTGATGATGAGATGCATGATGAGGATTCTAGCAGTTCTGATGATGAGATGCATGATGAGGATTCTAGCAATTCTGATGATGAGGTCCATGCTGAGGATTCTGACAATTCTGCTGATGAGAGGCATGATGATGCCAACATCGTATATGCCGAAAGAACCAATCTCGATAATCACGAGAAGAACCGCCTGGCCCGGCTTCTACCTCTTGGACCCTATGTTGGGCTTCCTTTTGTGACTCGTTTCACCGTCTTAAACTTGCAGCACTATACTATGGTATGTATCTATAAGACGCCCTCCTCTTTTTGCAAGTAAATTTCCAAGAACCATGAGAAGGTCTGTTAACATGGTATGTTATCTTTCATGCTTAGAAACTACCGAAGTTGATAGGGGAACACGCTGGCCTGGGGAATCATGGAAGGGTTGGCCTACGACTTATAGCAGAAGAGCATGTCACCACCATTTCTTACAACAAGAAAACTGACGGCCGCATTATCCTCGACAAGCTGGTGTAGATGGTTTTCGTCCAAGGCAATAATTTTCATAATCAGCAACCTGTTTTGATCATCGTGAGGGAGACCGATGACCCTAAGTTGGAGGCGGTCATTGAGATGGGGGTGATATAGAACCGGAGCAAAGGATATGCATTGTTGGTGAAGAGACAAGGCTGCTGCTGAGCTAGGCCTATGAACTTCTTATTTTGTCTGGCTAGATTGTAATTTCGTTTGTTTCCTGGACTTGTTAAGGTTTAGTTTGTTTCGTAAACTTCTAAGGTATATTATCGCTGGTAGATCCCTCGTGCTAAAACCCGAGTAAAGATCAAATCACTAATAGCTGCTAAAACTTCGAGTTTAGATCAAATCCCTCGTGCTGGTAGATCGTGCAACTCATCACTGCAGAACTCAACAAAAGCCTGGCAAGCCAACGGTCACTGAACTTCTCGACGTCGTCGCTATCGCATAAATACGACCGAGCACGGACCACGCAACCTACCTTCTACGCCGCCGCCATAGCCCCCCGACCTCTCGGCACTGAATACTGCACGCCACCACAGCCCCCCCCCCCGGCCTCCCCCCTCACTCTCCTCGCTGATCCACCCGATGGCGCCGCGCGTGAGAAGCAGCACCGGCTTCCGAGGTGTGCAGCTGCGGCCGTCCGGGCGCTGGTCCGCGGAGATCACACACAACGGCGTGCGGTGGTGGATGGCCACCTTTGACACGCCCGAGCTCGCCACCCTTGCGTTCGACGTGGCGGTGTGGCGGTTCGGCCGCCCGCGCGCCGAGCTCAACTTCCGGGACGTCGAGAGCAGGGAAGTTGTCGAGTTCCTCGCCCCGGATCTGAGGATTGTGACCCGCAAGGAGGAGCAGGAGAACCGCCACGCGTTCGTGCAGCTGCGCATCCGTCGGGACGACGAGGCCACGATGGAGAGGTTCCGCCGTGATCACCCAGATCTGGTACAGGCGCAGTTGCGGATCGACGCTCAGAGGGACGCGAAGATGCAAGCTCGTACATCCCGGGGGGATGCTGGCCCCTCCACCATCGTCGTCTCATCGTCGGATGAGGAGATGGACGACGCATTCTGGGAGAGCCTTATGCAGGACTCCTATGACGACAAACTTGACGAAGCATTCTGGGATGATGTGTAGTGTTTTACAGTGTGGAAAATGTTGAAACGTGTCAAAATAATCAAAATTTCGACGTTTTATGTGTTCGTTGAAGTTTCAACATTTCTTCCTTCTTATTTTGGGCTGCAACTGTAGTAGGATAATTATGGTCTACGGAGTGCTATAAGGCCCAATAAAAAGGGCCTGACAGGAGAGGGCCCATGAAAGTTCCATCATGGCCCAAGTCTGGAAACAACCGCTCCTCCACTCACCGCAGTAACACTGGCATGCAGCACGCCACGCGTTCGTCACGATATTGTGAATGTGAAACGTGTCGCTTTAGTTCCGGCGGCCAGTTATTGCTCCGTCGTGCATACGGCTCCTCCGTTCCACTCCCCCTCCCGGTGTATAAATAGACGCACTCTTCAGTTCATCCTCTATCTGCCTCACCGCCTCCCCTCAAGCGAAAACCCTTTGGCGTAGTAGGTTCCACCGGCGATCGTTCCTCCAGGCGGCCATGGCTCCACTGGCGAAGCGGTCTGCTGCCCTCTTGTAGGTTCCATTTCCGTTCATGTACTGCTGATCCGTTTCTGGATTCCTCGTGATTTCGTCTTTCTTAGATCCTTTTTAGAATTCCTGGTGCTTTCATCTTTCTTAGATCTGTTTATGATTTACTCGTGATTTCATCTTTCTTAGATCCATTTTGCCTTTTAGATTAACATCAACTTCCTATCATGCAACTACCTACAGGGCACATGAAGTCGAGCAGACGGTCATCTTCAGCGCTCTGGCGAAGAGGATTGACATCTTAGAAGCTGAGCTTGAGAAGGCCTTGAAGCTCGCCTACGACAATCTCAACAAGGCTCGCGATGCCAGGTCTGAGCAGGTGGCTCAGGGCGAAGCTTCCCTCATAGCGTTTCGGAAGTTGATGGATGATACGTCCAAGTTGAGGGCCAGCAACCTCGAACTGGCCAAGCAGGTTGGGGAACTGAAGATCGGTTTAGCCCTGGCAGAGCAGAAAACCCTGATCACTCTCCTCGCAGCTGTGACTCCCCAGGCAAGGGAGGATCCAGTGCCATCGGAGGATCCAGTTCCATCGGAGGAGTTGTCGGCCCCCTACTGATGCTCTTTATTTAGCCCCCTACTGCTGCCCCCGTGCTTCTAATGTCCTGTTTAGATCGACAATCTCGTTTGTATCGTGTGGTTTCTATTAATATGTACGTAGTCATGTTTATGTTCAACTACTATGTTTATTTTCTTAAGATAGATATAATTCGAGTTTACAATATGGAGAAAAAGATGACAGAAGTTTCGATGGATCTAAGTGACAGAAGTTAAAAGAGTTACATTAGACTAACTCCGATGCAAAAACATATAATTCGATTTCACAATATGGACAAATAAATGACAGAAATGAAAAGGGTTATATTCGACTAATCTGCGACGTTCTCGTGGAACGAAACTCGCCTCCAACTGGGCCTATTGTACCGGGAACAAATATCCGCGACGGAACATATAAGAAACGTCGAGATGGACCGCATCCTTCGAGAGCAAATTCCACTTTTCAGCCATCCGCGACGGAAACAACACGACGTTATCAAAACGTGCCGTTCAAAACGTTCCGGATCGCGCAGAATTTGGTAGTG
>JAPCYS010002140.1:0-79517 GCA_028641055.1 Alopecurus myosuroides | reverse complement strand
CAAACCGAGGTGGTTAATAGAACATTGTCCACATTGCTAAGAGGTATGATCAAGAAGAATTTGAAGGAGTGGGAGGAGTGTTTGCCCCATGTGGAATTTGCATACAATAGAGATGTGCATTCAACTACTCAATTATGTCCTTTTGAGGTGGTGTATGGTTTCAAGCCTATTACTCCTCTTGATTTATTACCACTTCCTTTACATGAGAGAGTTAATATGGAGGCATCAAAGAGGGCTGATTTTGTGAAGAAGATTCATGAGAAAACAAAAGAAGCAATTGAGAAGAAAGGAAAACATGTGGCTGAAAGAGTAAACAAGAAGAGGAAGGAACTTATATTTCTGCCAGGAGATATGGTGTGGGTGCACTTTAGAAAAGATAGATTTCCCACATTGAGAAAGTCCAAGTTGATGCCTAGAGGAGCTGGTCCTTACAAAGTTATTTCAAGGATCAATGATAATGCATACAAGATTGACCTCCCAATTGATGAGTTTGGTGTTAGTAATTCTTTTAATGTGGCTGATTTGACACCTTACCATGGAGATGATTTAGCATCGAGGTCGATGCCTTTTCAAGAGGGGGAGGATGATGAGGACATCCCTAGCTCTTCACCTATTGTTGAACATGAAGATCCTCCTATCAAAGCTAATGAAGTTAGAATTGGTCCAATGACAAGATCAAGAACCAAGCTATTACAACAACAGGTGAATTCACTCCTACTTGAATATAATGTTTATAATTGTGAGAGCTTTATACTACCTAAATCTTTGCATTTATGTATTCTTAGGTTTGTTGATAACACAAACATGAATGGAGATCATGGAGAGGAGCTACACAAGGATGAGCATGGATTTCAAGAGGAGATGGAAAACAAGTGCTAGCATGGTGAAAACAACAAATAACAATTGTTTTCATGATAAGGGGATGGTGCCTCCACAAGATCAAATGCACCAAGTGTGGAAAACAATGTCAATTATGTTATTCCACACTCATACATGAACAAGGCAAGAGGAGGGCGCCCACAAGGAGCATCAATGCGCCATATACAAGACCTAGTTCAATTAGGATTGGTTTGTATACCAATTTGGCCGCATCCCTTGTGTGGGGGTCGGTTTGTATCCAATTGTAGTTGTGTTAGGAGTCCTAGTCCTATTAGGAGTGGTGCTTGCGCAAGGGGACTCCTTGTGGCCGCACCCCCTCTCTTATATACCCCCTTGGGCGCATAGGAGAGGGCAGACTACGATAAAACATAAACCCTAGACCTCTAGATTGAAACCGCTTGTAAGCCTTTCATCTGGAAGTTCATCTGCAAACTTTACTGTGACGCCCCGAGATCGGGCACTATGCAGATTTCAGCATTCCCGCCGAATCCGCATAATAACCGATTCCAGGTTGCCACTTATGATAACATTACAGCAGTTCACGAATATTCCACAATTACAACAGAAACAGATAGATACAAGATGACTCAGACGAGCCAGGGATACAACTGATACAATACAAAGATCCAAATAACAGCGGAAGAAACAACATAGCGTCCGGCTACGGACAAGATCCAACTTGGACTAAGAGTCCTGAAGATAACCGAGAGCGTCCAATCCCTGCCCAGGCCAAGCCGGAGGGATTCCCAAGCTCACGTCGTCAGACTTCAAACCTGTTGACTGCAATATTGAATATGCAGCCACGAAAGAGATTCGTGGGTCAGTACGGTTAAGTACTGGCAAGTGGATAAACCATACTCACAAGATACCGGCGTAGCCAGTCATCACAAGATACAAATACTTTAGGATCAACGGAAAGGAAGGGGTTAATGCAAATAAGCGACAGCAGGCTGCACTAACCAACTACAGAGAGATACTACCACTTCCGACTAACAGAAAGAAGATAAGATCGAGTATTGTAACCAACTGAAGAATAACTTCAAACAAACCCATCCTGGATTTCGCCCCTTATCCAAAGAAGCAATCCGAGGATAACTCACACAGTTGGATTAGTGATGGTTCAAATTATTGTGTCCATAAGCCTATTACTAGTCAAGTTGTTAATCATTGGGTGTAAGGTTGTTAATCATTAGGTTTAAGTTGTCCTGAGTACTTGTTAGCCAGTACTTTCACCAAGTAATCCATAACCGCGGAAAACACGGCTTCTCGAGAAGATTATCCCTGCAAGGTTGCACCAATTTGGCCGTACACGCAAGAATATCCCGCCAAATGGAAATGCACTTCCACCAAGCAGGGTACTCTACACAACTCAACTCTTCTTCGCATCAAGCCCAAAGAACCTTGGGAGCACGGCTAATCGAGCCCCGAAGAAAAGGGACCCTCATAGCACTCTAAGACCGTGTCCCCCTATATGCCGACTACGAAAGTTCCACCCGGGATCCAAGGGCTCGCAAGATCATGCATGCAGCAAATGGAAAACCCGAACTAAATGAGGCGATTTGGACGAGATGCGAATCGAGTCAAGTTGAGGGGGGCGCCCATACTCGCTTCCCACATGCGGTTAGTGCGCTCATCATGGATCAGTAGACAAGACCCTTTTCCTATTAGGGTCGACACTAGCAGGCCTCAAAACCACAAGGGCCTCCTGCCGGTGCCTTATCATCAAATTATTATTCAACAATAACAGTAGCATGATTGATTGATTGATTAAACATCGAGCCCCCAGAACATAATAGAAATGGTAACAGAAGGTAACGCGTAACAGACTCGAGCAAAACAACCCTAAGCATGCTAGTAAGACACGGGCACAAGCAATGGTTATAGGTGTGGAGGTGAGGCAATATCAGGGTTAAAGGATTCATGTGATAGGTTCGTAACAGAAACAACTACTACTAAGGCTAGCAGAACAGAACAACGGAAAGTATCGGTAACAAGTGATGAAAGGCAGCCATTTGGCAGCAAGTGAGTATACTTGCCTGAGATCCCGCAAACTTGACGTTGCTCACATCATCTCAAGGTCCTATCCGGGAAGAAGCAATGAACCTCGAACAAACACCGGATGCAACAATTACTACTACGGCAAAAGATCCAGCATGATCAAGATAGGGATGCATGACAATTTAATTGATGCATAGAAATAAACTAGTTGGCATGATAAACAGATTTAAATGGACCCATATGCAATTTGAGTTGCATATGAAAAGCCCATGAATTATGGTTGAAACAATTGTTTTCCAACTAATCATCAGGTGAAAGTGGTTTAGTATGATGCATGGATGAGGAAAACAACAAAATAACAACAATAGAACCATTTGAAATAAGGTTTAACAATTTTATAAAATTATTTATTAAGTTAGAAAATTTTGGTTCCTTAAAGGTGTCACACAAACAATTGTTGTTTTCAGCAAGTGAAATTGTTCAAAACAGATAACAAAGTTCATATTTGATTAGAACACAAAATTTTGGGTGGATTACATGTTTCAAATAATGAAATTGGAATTAGGATAATTTAATTATGAATTAAACAAGAATTAAACAAGTTTTTAAATGTGATTTGAAACAAGTTTATTTTTGCATGTTCAAAATTATTTTATTTTGAGCAAGTTATGATTTTATCAAATTTAAATGAATTAAACAAGTATTAAATTATTTAGGCAATTTAAATTATTCAAACCATGAAACAAAATTTATATTTGAAAAGGTTATTCAAAATGGTATGGAAATCATATTTTATTTGTGGAAATTGGATTTAAAATGAGCAAGTTATTATTTTGGCAATTTTAAATGCAATAAACAAGAAACAGTTGTTTTCAGCAATTTAAATTATTCAAAACAGCAAACAAAATTTATATTTGGAAAGTAGATGAAAAATTGATTGGAAAACATATTTAGTTTGTGGAATTTGGAATTTTTATGAACAAGTTATGAATTTTGCAAGTTTAGGTGGATTTGACAAGTTTTCAAATTTTGCACCAATTTAAAATATTCAAAACAGTAAAAAAATTTTATATTTGGAAAGAACATTTAATTTGGGACAGAAAACATATTTAAAAAGTTAAAATTGGAGTTGGGATGAATTTCTTATGCAATTTACAAAATTGGGTGCAATTCTGCCATTTTTAGGGAACCAGGGGCTTAGAAATAATTTTCCAGGGGCTAGAATAATTTGTAAGGGCCTAGTTGTGATTACTGAGATGTTTCTGTACCAAAACCTTGCAAAAATAAAAAAGGTGGGATTCGATCCCTGCACCTCTGATTCTGTGAGCAAAGGGCTAACCAGATGGGCTAGCTGCTGGTGTTGCAAGGAATGGATCTCAGGGGGGGGTATAAGCTGCAGTTGCGCGCGCGATAGAATTAAGAGAAAAAAAGGGGTTGCGCCCCTGGGATTCGACCCCAGGACCTGTCGCGCGGATGCAAGGAACTGAACCAATGTGTTACTGCTGCTGTTGTGATTCAGATATGGAGCACGACAGGTTAAGGCGATACAGCGACGTGGTTAACTGAAACTCGACATGCGATCATCTCTGAACTTGACGGACAGAGGCACCGGTGATCGAACGACGGCAGAGACTCGCGGCGCTGCTCTCGGGTGCCATGGAGGAGTGCGGTGGTGCGTGCGGGCCTCGTGAAGATGCCAAGGAACAGAGGGGAAGGGGGAGAGACGGGCGCTCACGGATGTCTCGAGGAGGCGGAGCTGCGGCCGAGGTACAGCAGCGACAGGGAATCTTCCGGCGACGGCGCGGCGTCCACAGGGATCCTCAGCAGCGGGCGAGGAGACGAGGAGCTTCAGGGGAACTCCACGTTTCCATTCCCATCACCAACTGCCCCTCGAGGTGCCCAGGTTGTCGCCGCGGTGAGGAGGCAGGTGGTGGTCTGACGGTGGACAGGTGGTTGTGGTGCGGTTCAGGGTTCAGAAGGAAGGAAGGAAGAAAGGAGAAAAATTGGCGGCGCTAGGGTTCTAGGGTTAGCGAGGGGGGAGGCTAGGCTTGTTTTATCATGGTGGGTGAGCTTGTACGGCAGCATCTGGAGGGGGGGGAGGAGGTGATCGGAGGGTGCTGTGGCCGTTCGTACTGAAGATGACGACATCGCGAGGAAGAAGACAAAAAGAGAGGGGGGTATGGGCCAGAAGTGGGATGGGCTGGGGAGAAATAAGGGGAAAGAGGTGGGCTGCCCTCTCTCCTCCCCTTTTTTTTGCTTTTGATTTTTTCCTTATGAACCCTTTTTTTTGTAAAGGATTAAAGAGGAAAAATAGGAATAGAATTTGGGGGGGGGGTTTCTTTTATAAATTATTTTGTGTTAATTTTCCAAAACAACAATTAAAGCAAAGTGAACATTATTTCACAATTTGAAGATTTAATTTGATTTAAAGTTGGTTAAGTGAATTTGTTTTTTCCATAGAGTTTGGGGGTATTTATTTGATAGTTAGATCTTTATTAATTTGCAAAACAACAACAACAAGGTAGTTAAAAAGTAATTTCAACAACTTGAAATTATTAATTGGATATTAAATTGTTAGGTGATTTTTCAAATAGGGTTTGGTTGGAATTTTGGATTTAAACAAATTTTATCTATTAAGCAACAAGCAATTATACAAACACTATTGAAATTAGTTTGTTTGCCAAATTTTAATTTTTCAAACCCATATTGAGATATGATAAATAAGATTGATTGGATTTGAATGCTTGGAATCTGCCATTAGGGTTTTTAACAAAAGGGAAGAAATTTTATTAACAGGCAATTGATTAAAACAAATTCAACCATTGAAAAACAATGGAGGGGTTTTGGTTGCAAGTTTGAAATTGGAAGTTTTGAGCAAGGGGTGGAAGTTTAAATTGTTTTGAATTTTGATTTGTTTTGAAAAACGGAATGCAATGCTCATGGGATGCATGTGATGCAAAGCAAAAGGAAACAAACACTTTCTACCAAAGGTAACACCCCAGGTGTTACAGACGACACCACTAACAAGGGATTGCGCCCTCGCAATCCACCTGCTAACCCGGGAGGGGAAAGAAGTTCGACTATCGATTCTTCATGATTCCAGTTGATCTCCTCGACACCACTAACAAGGGATTCTTGCTCGGAGTGACGACGATGTTCTACCACCAGGAATCTTTCGATGATTGAACCTATTAGGTTAAAGGCTCAGAAAACGTCCACCCACGTAGGATCCTAACACTTTGAAAGATAGACAAGGGGGAGACTCCAAAACAAATAAGATTGGGAGGGGAAATGGAATAGAGATAAGGAGAAAAATAAGAATCCTATTGAGAGGTTTCCCAAAATAGTTTAGTAGAAATAGTTTTTGACACTCTAGAAACAACGACCGTTAGCGAGGTTAACCTACAGGCTTTGCGGACCCGTTGCTTCGATAACCATTCGTATCGAAACAATCTCGGGAATCGGAACCAAGGCTCTGATACCATTTTGTGACGCCCCGAGATCGGGCACTATGCAGATTTCAGCATTCCCGCCGAATCCGCATAATAACCGATTCCAGGTTGCCACTTATGATAACATTACAGTAGTTCACGAATATTCCACAATTACAACAGAAACAGATAGATACAAGATGACTCAGACGAGCCAGAGATACAACTGATACAATACAAAGATCCAAATAACAGCGGAAGAAACAACATAGCGTCCGGCTACGGACAAGATCCAACTTGGACTAAGAGTCCTGAAGATAACCGAGAGCGTCCAATCCCTGCCCAGGCCAAGCCGGAGGGATTCCCAAGCTCACGTCGTCAGACTTCAAACCTGTTGACTGCAATATTGAATATGCAGCCACGAAAGAGATTCGTGGGTCAGTACGGTTAAGTACTGGCAAGTGGATAAACCATACTCACAAGATACCGGCGTAGCCAGTCATCACAAGATACAAATACTTTAGGATCAACGGAAAGGAAGGGGTTAATGCAAATAAGCGACAGCAGGCTGCACTAACAAACTACAGAGAGATACTACCACTTCCGACTAACAGAAAGAAGATAAGATCGAGTATTGTAACCAACTGAAGAATAACTTCAAACAAACCCATCCTGGATTTCACCCCTTATCCAAAAAGCAATCCGAGGATAACTCACACAGTTGGATTAGTGATGGTTCAGATTATTGTGTCCATAAGCCTATTACTAGTCAAGTTGTTAATCATTGGGTGTAAGGTTGTTAATCATTAGGTTTAAGTTGTCCTGAGTACTTGTTAGCCAGTACTTTCACCAAGTAATCCATAACCGCGGAAAACACGGCTTCTCGAGAAGATTATCCCTGTAGGGTTGCACCAATTTGGCCGTACACGCAAGAATATCCCGCCAGATGGAAATGCACTTCCACCAAGCGGGGTACTCTACACAACTCAACTCTTCTTCGCATCAAGCCCAAAGAACCTTGGGCGCACGGCTAATCGAGCCCCGAAGAAAAGGGACCCTCATAGCACTCTAAGACCGTGTCCCCCTATATGCCGACTACGAAAGTTCCACCCGGGATCCAAGGGCTCGCAAGATCATGCATGCAGCAAATGGAAAACCCGAACTAAATGAGGCGATTTGGACGAGATGCGAATCGAGTCAAGTTGAGGGGGGCGCCCATACTCGCTTCCCACATGCGGTTAGTGCGCTCATCATGGATCAGTAGACAAGACCCTTTTCCTATTAGGGTCGACACTAGCAGGCCTCAAAACCACAAGGGCCTCCTGCCGGTGCCTTATCATCAAATTATTATTCAACAATAACAGTAGCATGATTGATTGATTGATTAAACATCGAGCCCCCATAACATAATAGAAATGGTAACAGAAGGTAACGGGTAACAGACTCGAGCAAAACAACCCTAAGCATGCTAGTAAGACACGTGCACAAGCAATGGTTATAGGTGTGGAGGTGAGGCAATATCAGGGTTAAAGGATTCATGTGATAGGTTCGTAACAGAAACAACTACTACTAAGGCTAGCAGAACAGAACAACGGAAAGTATCGGTAACAAGTGATGAAAGGTAGCCATTTGGCAGCAAGTGAGTATACTTGCCTGAGATCCCGCAAGGTAGCAGAACTTGCCGTTGCTCACATCATCTCAACGTCCTATCTGGGAAGAAGCAATGAACCTCGAACAAACAGCGGATGCAACAATTACTACTACGGCAAAAGATCCAGCATGATCAAGATAGGGATGCATGACAATTTAATTGATGCATAGAAATAAACTAGTTGGCATGATAAACAGATTTAAATGGACCCATATGCAATTTGAGTTGCATATGAAAAGCCCATGAATTATGGTTGAAACAATTGTTTTCCAACTAATCATCAGGTGAAAGTGGTTTAGTATGATTCATGGATGAGGAAAACAACAAAATAACAACAATAGAACCATTTGAAATAAGGTTTAACAATTTTAGAAAATTATTTATTAAGTTAGAAAATTTTGGTTCCTTAAAGGTGTCACACAAACAATTGTTGTTTTCAGCAAGTTAAATTGTTCAAAACAGATAACAAAGTTCATATTTGATTAGAACACAAAATTTTGGGTGGATTACATGTTTCAAATAATGAAATTGGAATTAGGATAATTTAATTATGAATTAAACAATATTAAACAAGTTTTAAATGGATTTGAAACAAGTTTGAATTTAATTGAAGATTTGTTTGTGCAAAACATAATTTCAAACTCACATTTGAAAAGTTCACACTTTGATGGTTTGAAAACATATTTTGCATGTTCAAAATTATTTTATTTTGAGCAAGTTATGATTTTATCAAATTTAAATGAATTAAACAAGTATTAAATTATTTAGGCAATTTAAATTATTCAAACCATGAAACAAAATTTATATTTGAAAAGGTTATTCAAAATGGTATGGAAATCATATTTTATTTGTGGAAATTGGATTTAAAATGAGCAAGTTATTTTTTGGCAATTTTAAATGCAATAAACAAGAAACAGTTGTTTTCAGCAATTTAAATTATTCAAAACAGCAAACAAAATTTATATTTGGAAAGTATATGAAAAATTTATTGGAAAACATATTTAGTTTGTGGAATTTGGAATTTTTATGAACAAGTTATGAATTTTGCAAGTTTAAGTGAATTTGACAAGTTTTCAAATTTTGCACCAATTTAAAATATTCAAAACAGTAAACAAATTTTATATTTGGAAAGAACATTTAATTTGGGACAGAAAACATATTTAAAAAGTTAAAATTGGAGGTGGGATGAATTTCTTATGCAATTTACAAAATTGGGTGCAATTCTGCCATTTTTAGGGAACCAGGGGCTTAGAAATAATTTTCCAGGGGCTAGAATAATTTGTAAGGGCCTAGTTGTGATTACTGAGATGTTTCTGTACCAAAACCTTGCAAAAATAAAAAAAGGTGGGAGGTGGGATTCGATCCCTGCACCTCTGATTCTGTGAGCAAAGGGCTAACCAGATGGGCTAGCTGCTGGTGTTGCAAGGAATGGATCTCGGGGGGGGGGGGTATAAGCTGCAGTTGCGCGCGCGATGGAATTAAGAGAAAAAAAGGGGTTGCGCCCCTGGGATTCGACCCCAGGACCTGTCGCGCGGATGCAAGGAACTGAACCAATGTGTTACTGCTGCTGTTGTGATTCAGATACGGAGCACGACAGGTTAAGGCGATACAGCGACGTGGTTAACTGAAACTCGACAGGCGATCATCTCTGAACCTGACGGACAGAGGCACCGGTGATCGAACGACGGCAGAGACTCGCGGCGCTGCTCTCGGGTGCCGTGGAGGAGTGCGGTGGTGCGTGCGGGCCTCGTGAAGATGCCAAGGAACAGAGGGGAAGGGGGAGAGACGGGCGCTCACCACGGATGTCTCGAGGAGGCGGAGCTGCGGCCGAGGTACAGCAGCGACAGGGAATCTTCCGGCGACGGCGCGGCATCCACAGGGATCCTCAACAGCGGGCGAGGAGACGAGGAGCTTCAGGGGAACTCCACGTTTCCATTCCCATCACCAACTGCTCCTCGAGGTGCCCAGGTTGTCGCCGCGGTGAGGAGGCAGGTGGTGGTCTGACGGTGGACAGGTGGTTGTGGTGCGGTTCAGGGTTCAGAAGGAAGGAAGGAAGAAAGGAGAAAAATTGGCGGCGCTAGGGTTCTAGGGTTAGCGAGGGGGGAGGCTAGGCTTGTTTTATCGTGGTGGGTGAGCTTGTACGGCAGCATCCGGAGGGGGGGGAGGAGGTGATCGGAGGGTGCTGTGGCCGTTCGTACTGAAGATGACGACATCGCGAGGAAGAAGACAAAACAGAGAGGGGGGTATGGGCCAGAAGTGGGATGGGCTGGGGAGAAATAAGGGGAAAGAGGTGGGCTGCCCTCTCTCCTCCCCCTTTTTTTTTGCTTTTGATTTTTTCCTTATGAACCCTTTTTTTTGTAAAGGATTAAAGAGGAAAAATAGGAATAGAATTTGGGGGGGGGGTGTTTCTTTTATAAATTATTTTGTGTTAATTTTCCAAAACAACAATTAAAGCAAAGTGAACATTATTTCACAATTTGAAGATTTAATTTGATTTAAAGTTGGTTAAGTGAATTTGTTTTTTCCATAGAGTTTGGGGGTATTTATTTGATAGTTAGATCTTTATTAATTTGCAAAACAACAACAACAAGGTAGTTAAAAAGTAATTTCAACAACTTGAAATTATTAATTGGATATTAAATTGTTAGGTGATTTTTCAAATAGGGTTTGGTTGGAATTTTGGATTTAAACAAATTTTATCTATTAAGCAACAAGCAATTATACAAACACTATTGAAATTAGTTTGTTTGCCAAATTTTAATTTTTCAAACCCATATTGAGATATGATAAATAAGATTGATTGGATTTGAATGCTTGGAATTTGCCATTAGGGTTTTTAACAAAAGGGAAGAAATTTTATTAACAGGCAATTGATTAAAACAAATTCAACCATTGAAAAACAATGGAGGGGTTTTGGTTGCAAGTTTGAAATTGGAAGTTTTGAGCAAGGGGTGGAAGTTTAAATTGTTTTGAATTTTGATTTGTTTTGAAAAACAGAATGCAATGCTCATGGGATGCATGTGATGCAAAGCAAAAGGAAACAAACACTTTCTACCAAAGGTAACACCCCAGGTGTTACATTTACGTGTTACCTGCTGTTCCACTGGGAATAAGACGGTACGGGACCACTTGTAGTCGGTGGATTACTTGTGCAAGAGTGTGGAGTTAAGAATATCCATTGGGTTGCTATCTTTTGCATTGGCATCAGGGATCAGCCGGAGAGTTCTTAGTGGCGCACTAGTTATCAATTTCAGAAGTTATCTGTGAGTTCACTGAGAAGATTGGGCCACCCCTTATCACTCGCAGCAGCGGAGTTCCACGTAGCGAGGCTTCGCTTGGAGAGGAAGGAGAACCAGCGGGAGGCATGGGACTGGGCCGTCGCCTACAAAGAGCAGGAAGACGCGCTGGCCCTCCATGATAAGAAGCCAGATTCCTGCACGGAGGGACTCAAGTCTCGAGATGAAAATATCATCGACAGAGAAGGAGATTCCCAAGTCCTTAAGTCGAAGAAGGAGAAGCACGGGGCAGAGGCTAGCTGGCTGGCCGATGAGGTTAGCCAGAAGATAGACCCCCTCAAGGCGCTGGACCATGACCTAAAGGCCGCGGAAGAGAAACAACCGAAGATTATCGAGGAACGAGTTTAAGCGGGCCGCAAGGAGTACCATAAGGAGCTCGGTGAAGACTTCAGCGGGAAACTATAGTAGCAGAAGGGGGAATCCATGAAGGCCAAGAAGGAGCTATGCTTCGAGATCGAGGTCCTCAAGTGAAACCTCGCCAAGCTCGGCCGACAGTATAACAAAGATAAGGGCGCGAAGGAGCGCACGGTCGAGCAGGCCGTGCAATTCCAAGCTGACTTGTTCTCCCTGCAGGCGCGGCTCGCCTAAACCACCGAGCAGGACGCTGAGCCTCGGGAATTGGCAGAATAGGCACTAGCGCTCAAGTGCCAGTTTGAGAAGATGTTCCACCGAGCCGTGTACTACGCCCACAAGGTTGGCGAGCGGCTACGCATCAGAATGCCGGCCTCCTCGACTCAGTATGACACCATGAACTGCCTCCACTTATTTGTTCAATTCCTCTACTCTCTACAATAGGACGCCTAAAATTTGGACGACGTGGTTGACGAGGACTGTCGCCAACTTCTGGCAGTAGCGGCGATGCATGCCCTCTCCCACATCATTCACATCTAGCCCACTTTCGTCCACGACAACTTGGTGGAGCCTGTCCTTGAGGAGCTTGCTGACTCCCTCTTGGCCCGCATAAAGAGCAACGTGAATGCCTTCATGAACGCTTTCACGCTGCTGGTCGTGGGTGACGCGGGGCGGCCTTCCGACGCCTATGGTGAGGGCAAGGAGGGAAATGCTCGAGCCGACAAAGAAGGCTTGGTGGAGAGCGACCCTATTGCTTGAAGGGAAGTTCCGCATAACTGTTTATGTAATACGGATAGAGGTCTATCGTGAATGGATGTGAACTTTTCTGTTTGTAAAGGATCAACTTCACTTTCTACTAGTATACTATTTCCGAGTGCTATTGAATGCTTGTGAGGAAGGACTTAGCTTTTGGGAGATGGGAACCCTTTGTCGATGTGGAAGTGGCTCCTGGAGAGAGTATCTGAAGAGACTTCCTTCTTGTTACTCGGGGAGGATCCTTTTTACTCCTCGAGGAGGTTGTGCACCTTTCTTCGGGAGGAATATCCTTGCCTGCAATTACTTGTGCTCTGGCAGTGGAGCACATTTGTCTGTTTTAGCATGAGCATCTCATGAGGATATTTGCACCAAGGAACTTGGCGAGGTGTTGTGTACAGTAGACCCATACACGCACACCGTCCCAGCCCCCACTTGTGGGATAGTCTCGCGAGGAAAAGGCACTCGCACGCCTCTTGAGAGATAAGTATGCATGTTGAGACAAGGATGCATGAATCTATGGATGTAGAGATGTAGGCATGCCGGCATGCAAAAGTATTTCTTGGGAAAGCAACTAGATTTACTTCTAGGGTGAGACATTGTTCTTTTATAGAACGCTTGGGGATGTCATGACCTTGTGCTTCCCAAGAGACACTTGACGTCACCGTGCGGATACAGTACTCCCATTGTCATGGGGCTGAATATCGCGCGAGTTAAGGTTCATAGCTTGAGGATGTAGTGGTGTTGTGGTGCCCTCAAGAAACAAAAGTTTGCCCCTCCATACAGAGCTCTCATTGGTGTGGGTAGAAGCTCTCGCGTCCATGTGAGAACGCATAATGAGAAGCTCCATGAGATCCTCACGGAGAGAGCCCATGGCGTCGTTTTTACCATGACGAAACGGGGTCCCCTCGTGGGTAGAGGCTCCCGCGGCCTTGTGGAGGCATGTTGTGAGAGCATACAACGGGTGCGCTCTCCTCGTTGGGAGGCAGGCCCTCGTGGAGAGTGGTGGTAGCCCCCAAGCCACCAACGCTTGGGGAGGTCTTCTGGGTGACTGCTATCTCAGGAGAATAGCAACATCTTCTTGGCGACCTCGGCATGGTGTCCCACATCGTCTTTTTCAGCGGGGTGTGAGGCAGCGACTTCCTTGTAGGCGTCCTTGACAGAGCGCATCGCGTCCTCCACCTTGCTGCGGATGGTGATGGTCCTAGCGGGCCCAGGCATCTTGGCAATGTTGTACGCATGGTGCATAACTGCCATGAACTTGGCCAGGGCTAGGCAGCCGAGGATGGCATTGTAGGATGGGGCGATGTGTTCCACTTTGATGTCGAGGGTCTCGATGCGGTAGTTTTGGCGGGTGCCGAGTGATACGTCTCCAACGTATAAATAATTTCTGATGCTCCATGATCATATTATGTCAATTTCTACTTGTTTTCTCCCTTGTTTATAGCATTTTTATATGTTTTCCGGGACTAACCTATTAACAAGATGCCAAGTGCCAGTTCCCTATTTTCTGCTGTTTTTTATTTCAGAAAAGTTGTTCTGGAAACATTCTCGGAATTGGACCCCACAAAGCCCGAAGTGCCTATTTTCCCGGGAAGCATCCAGAAGACCGAAGGTGAGTCGAACATGGGCACAAGGGGGACCACACCATAGGGTGGCGCGCCCCTGGCTGCGCCAGCTATGGGTGCGGGCCCCTGGAGCTCCACCGCCTTTGCCCTTTCGCCTATTTAATCCCCGGGATGGAAAACCCTAGGCACCTGATGAAAAATCCCCGAAAAGTTCCGCAGCCGCCGTCACCTTCAACCCTAGATCAGGGGGGTTCTGAAGCTGTCTCCGGCACCCTGCCGGAGAGGAGATCATCACCGAAGGCTTCTACATCACCATGCCTTCCTCCGGAGTGATGCTTGAGTAGTTCAACCATGGACTACGGGTTCGTAGCTGTAGCTAGATGGTTGTCTTCTCCTCATATGCCTCCATGTTTAGATCTCGTGAGCTGCCTATCATGATCGAGATTGATCTTATGTAATTCTACATGCCGTGTTTGCTGGGATACGATGAATATTAATCTTATGCCATGTTGATTATAGTCTTTATTTGCATATGTTATTTGTAATCTTGCATGCTTTTCGTTGCTAGTGGTTGCTCTGGCCAAGTAGTTGCTAGTGACTCCCAGAGGGAGTATTTATGCTTGATAGTGGGTTCATCCCTCCTCATCACCTTGCTCGAGTGACAGAAACATAAAGGGGGAGGATGTGATGTTGCCATTAGGGAGAAAACAACAGTGAAAGTGCCCGCGTGCATAATCATTGCTTACATTACACACTTTGTTTAATGCAGTCATCTGTTGCTTGCAACTTAATACGTAAGGGGGTTCGGATGATAACCTGAGGGTAGATTATTAGTCATGGATGCAGATGGATTTTGCTCTATGTATATTGTTGTAATGCCCGCACTAAATATCATAGTAGTCATCATGTTATAATGTGCACTACGGTACAACCTCTATTTGTCAATTGCCCAGCTGTAATTTGTTCACCCAGCATGTTATCTTTATGGAGAGACACCACTAGTGAACCTATGAACCCCGGTCCATTTTCCACAGTGTTAAACAAACCACAACAATTTCCTGCTGTCTTTACTTACCGCAAGCATACATCATTTCCACACTATACGTCTAATCTTTGTTTTTAGCAAGACCGGTGAGATTGACAAACTCACTGTACCGTTGGGACAAAGTATTTTGGTTGTGTTGTGTGTAGGTTCCATGTTGTTGCTGACACCGGTGAGGCGCCATCACCGCCGTCAGTGGCATCAACCTTCCTGAGATCCTCTCCTCCTACTGGATTGATAACCTTGGTTCTTAACTGAGGGAAATTCTTGTCGCTTGCTCATCACACCCTCCTCTTGGGGTTTCCAACACAAATCAGTCAAAGAATTTCTGGCGCTGTTGCCGGGGACCGAACAAACATATATAAGAAGACTTCCTCCCGCCACGGTCGCCATCAGAAGTAGCAAAGAATTTCGGGCTCCGTTGCCGGGGGAGAAAGAAGTCTTCTGTCAAGGGTATTCTCTCACTCTCAACCTCTTTATTTTGTTTATTGTCTTGTTTTTATTTTTGTCTTGTTTTGTTCTCTTTATAAAAAACAAAAAAATTAGTTTACTTCATAGTTGTTATTTACTTGCTTGCTATTATTCTGCTAAAATGAGTTCCTTTGAGAATACTAAGTTGTGTGACTTCACTAGCACAAACCACAATGATTTTATTTGTACGCATATTGCTCCACCTGCCCCTACTGCTGCTTTCTATGAGATTAAACCTGCTTTATTAAATCTTGTTATGAAAGAGCAATTTCCTGGTATTAGTACTGATGATGCTGCTGCCCACCTTAATAATTTTGTTGAACTATGTGAGATAAAATATAAAGATGTGGATGGAGATATTATTAAACTGAAATTATTTCCTTTCTCTTTGAGAGGAAGAGCTAAAGAATGGTTGCTACCTTTGCCTAGAAATAGTATTGATTCATGGACTAAGTGTAAAGATGCTTTCATTGGAAAATATTATCCTCCTGCTAAGATTATATCCCTGATAAGTGACATAATGAATTTTAAACAATTTGATAATGAACATGTTGCTAAAGCTTGGGAAAGAATGAAAACTATGGTGAAGAATTGTCCCACTCATGGACTGACTACTTGGATCATTATACAAACTTTTTATGCAGGACTGAATTTCTCCTCAAGGAACCTATTGGATTCAGCTGCTGGAGGCACCTTTATGTCCATCACTTTGGGCAATGCAACAAAGCTTCTTGATGATATGATGATAAATTATTCAGAGTGGCACACTGGGAGAGCTCCACAAGGTAAGAAGGTAAAATCTGTTGAGGAAACCTCCTGTTTGAGTGAAAGGCTTGATGATATTATGTCTATGCTTGTTAATGGTAAAGCTCAGGTTGGTCCAAATAATGTTCCTTTAGCCTCTATGGTTGCTCAAGAAGAGCATGTTGATGTAAACTTTATTAGAAATAATAATTTTAGCAACAATGCTTATAGAAATAATTTTGGTGGAAACAATTATAAGCCTTATCCTCCTAATAATGGTTATGTTAATTCTCATGGCGACTCCTACAGTAGCAATAAAAGCTCTACCTATGATCTTGAAAACATTCTTAGAGAATTTATTAGCACACAAACTGCTTTTAATAAATCTGTTGAGGAAAAGCTTGGTAAAATAGATGTTCTTGCCTCTAAAGTAGATAGCCTTGCTATTGATGTTGATTTTCTAAAACTAATGGTTTTGCCACAAGATGTTAAACAAAGTAAAACTTTGAATTCCATCCAAGTTTGAATAGATAATAATGTCAGGTTGATGGCTGAATTACGTGCTAGGTGGGAAAGAGAAGATGAATTGGCTAGAAAGAATAATATTGCTAGATTTTGCACTATCACAACCACTTGTAAAACTGAAGATCCAAGTGCTAGTAAACCTCCTACTATCAATGGTAAAGTAGTTGGTGTTAATAAAGTCCCTACTCCTTTGGTGAAACGTGCTAAATTGCCTCAAATTGCTGAAACTGCTTCTAATAAAAGTGCTGAAATTTTTAAAGATGTAGGAGATAATGGTCCCATTACTTTTGATGATAATAATTTTGATTTTTATGATTACAATACCTCTGAAGTTATTATGTTTCTACAAAAGCTTGCTAGAAGTCCCAATGCTAGTGCCATGAATATGGCCTTTACTAAACATATTACCAATGCTCTCACCAAAGTTAGGGAAGAAAAGTTGAAACTTGAAACATCTATACCTAGGAAATTAGATGATGGTTGGGAGCCTATAATTAAGATAAAAGTAAATGATTTTGATTGCAATGCTTTGTGTGATCTTGGTGCTAGTATCTCTGTTATGGCTCAAAAGCTTTATGATATGCTTGATCTACCACCGTTGGAACACTATTATTTGGATGTTCATCTTGCTGATAACGCTAAGAAGAAACCTCTTGGTAGAATTGATGATGTTCTTATTATGGTTAACAATAACCTTGACCCTATTGATTTTGTTGTTATGAACATTGAATTCAATGCTTCTTGTCCTATTGTTTTGGGAAGACCTTTTTCTTAGAACTGTTGGTGCTATTATTTATATGAAACAGGGGAGTATTAAATATCAATCCCCCACTGAAGAAAGGTTTGGAACGCTTTCCTAGAAAGAAGATGAAGCTACCTTTTGACTCTATTATTAGAGCAAGATATGATGTTGATGCTTCGTCACTTGAAAATACTTGAGTTTCCCTTGTATGCCTAGCTGAAAGGCGTTAAAGAAAAGCGCTACCGGGAGACACCCCGTTTTATTTCGTTGTTTTCAACCCGTTTTCTTTCGTTTTCTTTGGTGTGATTTGCACCTGGGTGTTGTCTATTTCCTTAGCAACCCTGCTGTATCTTTTCTTCTGAGTTTTTGTTGAGCCAGGTAAAGCCTCTAGTGAAAAGTTGAGACTATATTTCGGATTTCTGCGTAGGAAACAGATTTCTGCTGTCCACTGTTTATTCCATAAAAAATCACAGAAAATTCAAAATAACCTGAGTTTGTTTGTGCGTAATCCTGAGCTATATAAGCAAATTTTCTTAGTTGACCACTTTTTAATTTGAGCAACAGAAGATTTTTGAAAAAATCGATCTTTACCTGCTGTTCTGTTTTGACAGATTTCTGCCATTTATTGCATGTGCATCTTAATCTCTTTCTTTTGGTGTTCTTTTGAGAAAAAGAGTTTTAGAATAAGTTGTGACAGTAGAGAATGTGTTTTTGAGTGTTATACTTGTGTTGAAACTGAACCATGTGAATTTATTATTTCGATTGCACTAACGTTGCTAATGAAGATTGTGAGAATTTTGGTGTGAAGGAAGTTTTCAAGTGTCAAGAGGATCAAGAAGAATGAAAAGCCTAAGCTTGGGGATGCCCCGGTGGTACATCCCAGAAAATTCCAAGAAGACTCAAGCGTCTAAGCTTGGGTATGACCAATGCATCCCCTTCTTCATCAACAAATTATCAGGTCACTTCTAGTGAAACTATATTTTTATTCGGTCACATCTTATGTGCTTTACTTGGAGCGTCTTTTTTTTCATTTTGTTTTTGTTTTTTCTTTCAGTTTGTTTTTACTTTTTCAATAAGCTTGGTTGGACCCCAGCATTATTTTATTGGAGAGTGACACGCTCCGCTTTTTCATGAGAATACTTTGTATTCTTAATCTTGTCTGGCTGCTGCTTTTATTTAGCTCCTGTTTTGCATGGATCTCTTATCAGAGTTGTTAGTTTTAGTAGTGTTATGTAAGTAATCTCATGTTTTCTTGCTGTATCATAAAGAGTATTTTTGTTAAAGCATGTTTTGTATGGTGCTTGTTGGGAGAAGAAAACTGTTGCTTGAAGTAGAATTTATAACAGTGCTAGTAGAAGCTTGTATAGACTGTGGCTAGAACTTTTTCATGCCATGCTAAATGTTATTTTGGTTTTAAAGCCTTGTGGTTCTTGAGTAGCATGAATATCCTCAAATAGAGAGAGTGCTTAACATGTCTTGAAAGATTCATGAGTTGTTCTTGTCATAATAAAGCATCAATATATGGTATTCTCTTTCGAATGCTTTATTTGGTTGACTTGGCGCATTCTCACACCATGTTTATGACTACAAAGCAGTCACGAATAGCCTCCATGACCACTTAGTTTTTGTACTTGTGATACTGCTTATGTTTTAATTAATGATGCTTATGTCGCTATGCATGATTATGGCTCTTATGCTCTTTTGATTTGCCGCTCCCAGTCTTTTGCTAGCCTCCACCTGTACCGAGTATGAGCTCTACTCGTGCATCCAAACTCCTTAAACCATAGTTTTTCCCATTGTGTACATCATACCTACCTACATGTTCTATTTAACCGCCATTCCAAGTAAATTGCTCATGTGTTACCTTTAAAACCTTCAAAATTACTCCTGCTTTATGTTCCTGTTTTTGCTCATGAGGACGTCAATAGAGAATCTTTATCTCACTTGTTGATTGGATTTCACACGCTCGACTAGTGGCTTCATCCGCTTATCCAAATGATAGAAGAGCTAGCAGCGGGGTGCCCAGCCCCAAATTAATACAAACAAATTCTCTTCTATTTTCGCCCCTGATTTATCAGTCAAAGCATAATTGTGTAAACAAAAGAGAAAGAGGGATGACCTTCTACCCAGTTGCGTCCTTCACCATGGGAGCCGCTCTTGTGAATCCAGTTGGCTTGTGACGTACTGTATTTTCTGTGTACCATTCGTTGACATTGGCATACATCTCCCAAAATATAGACACTCCTCCACGGTATGTGATTGTTGGCAGGCACCCGAGGATTCGGTTAGCCATGGTTTGTGAAAGATGAATGGGAGGAGTTTCAAACTATTAATACCTCTGCTTAATAAAATAAAAGCTCTAGCACAGGAGTGGTACCTGTTTCCCTCTGCGAAGGGTCTTTCTTTTACTTTTATGTTGAGTCTCCATCTTCTAACTTTATGCATAGTTGAGAGAGCATTTTTGCCATTCTGAGTTCTATGTGCATTTGTCCCATAAACATCAATAATTAGTTCATGATGTGATATTATTTGTTCTTAAATTATTTGCTCTAGTCTTCCTCATGAACTTTGAAGGTGTCCTGGCATTTATGTTTTGCCCCACTCTTAAGGACTAGCGAAATATCACTTTGCCATGCTTTCTCTATACCTGAAACAAACGTCTACCTTTCTTTGCATTATTATTCATGATCCTTTATTTGAGATACTCTTCGTGATCCATTGTAATTACTATGCTTTATTATTAAAGTTCTATTTATCATGTTTGTGTTTGAAGTTCTATGATCTCAGCGTGCAAATGCTTTTACATTAGATTGATCAAGTTTATGTTAGTAGCATGTCACCTCAGAAATTATTGTGTTTTATCGTTTACCTACTCGAGGACGAGTAGGAACTAAGCTTGGGGATGCTTGATACGTCTTGATAGGGACATCATAGAGGTCCATGAGGTTTATTCATACTTGAGTTGGAAAGAAATATTAAGCCTCACTGATGTTTATTATAAGGTGAATTCTTTCCTAACAAATAATGTTTGTGTTTATGAGAATGTTATACTACCTAATCCTATGAATTTATGTATGATTAGGTTTATTAATAACACAAACATGGATGGAGAAGAGGAAGCAAGGAGCAATAGAAGGAGGCGTGGAAAACAACAACAAGGAAATAATGTTTCAGTTCGGACTGCCAGAAGTCCCGAATTTGAAATAGTCATGGATTCTTCATACGGTCTCCAAATACAGCAAACGAGCACAATCCGATTAGTAAATTTGATGGGCTTTCCAATGGACCCGGCCCCATCAACAAATTCTACTCGTGCAAGCCGTGGTGACCGAAACAATCCACGAATAGTTTTCTGCCAGTTTCCAAATAGAGTCCAATTGGATGCACCCATGTTGGGTCAGTTTGTATCCGAGTTGGTTGAGTCCAAACGAGTAGGGATAGGTTAATTTCGTGGGGAAACACCGCTCTCTCATATATAGCTACCTGCGTGTGGAATAGATTAGACTACGTTAAACCCAAAGCCCTAGACCTCTAGATTGAAACTGCTTGTAAGCTTTTCATCTGGAAGTTCATCTGCAAACTTTATGTGATACCTGCTGTTCCACTGGGAATAAGACGGTACAGAACCAATTGTAGTCGGTGGATTACTTGTGCAAGAGTGTGGAGTTGAGAATATCCTTGGGGTTGCTATCTTTTGCACTGGCATCAGGGATCAGCCGGGAGAGTTCATAGTGGCGCACTAGTTATCATACTGGAGTTGTCTGTAAGTTCACTGAGAAGATTGGGCCACCCCTTATCATCTTGGTATCAGATTTATAGGTTGCCTCGGTGAGCTATCATATTTTCCCTTTAGTTTGAGTTCTTTTATTCCTATACAGAAAATTGCCCCACAAAAATAGTGTAGTTCATTGCCAGAGCCTAGATCAACACCAATTTGCATCTACTAGTTGCTGTTTCTTGTTGATTTGCGTATCTGTTTTTCTGTTTTTAGTATTTGTCTATTAGGGTTAGGGTTCATCGTGTTCATCTTTTGTTTCCATCTATACCCAAAAATCTCACCAAAAAGAGTAGTGTTGCGAGTTGTTTCTTGTTTGGATTCCTGTTGCGAGTTGCTCTCGGATCACGCATCACCTTTGTCCTTTATCGCTACCTGCCAAACGCCGACGCGTTGCCTGCGCGCGCTCCCTGTTAACTCGACGCGTTCCGCGCCCTATTTGTCGCCGTATCGACCTCGCTAACCGCGTCGAGGTGCTTGCGTGCGCGCGCATTGAAACCACGCGATACCAATCGCTAACCGCCAATCGCGCGCGCATCGCAACAACCGCACGGTTCCGCGTTGCTGTACGCCATATTGCTACCGACCAAAACGCGTGATCCTGGTCTCCCGGGATTCGTTCCGCGCTGGGCCACTTTTTTACGCTACCGGCCAAAGAAAAGCCATCGCGTTCCTGTTCCTATCGGACCCCGAGCCGCTGTTTCCAAAATGCGTCGCACGCGCACACTTTCCATCGCTGCTTGCTGTGAACCAGTCCACCGTTCACACGCGCAAACGTGTTGCAGGGACGCGCCTTCCGGCCAAAAACCATCCCGATCCGCGCACACCTCCCGAGGAACTACTGCCGCTACACGCCAATCCGACCAATCCACTACGCACCATGCGCGCGTCCCTGGTCCCTGGCCCATATCCCCTGGCGGCCGGGTTTTTTTCGTCCTGCTCGCACACCAATCCACACCTTCGTATCTTGTCCGAGCACTTTCACGCAACCGCCAAATACTACACGCTTCGCGCCGACAGCTTCCAGGAACTACGCGACAAACGCCAAAACGCGCAGTACACGCCAACACATGCGTGAGCTATTTTGAGTCAAAATTTCCCTCCGTTTTCTTTAGTTTTTCCTTTATTTTCTTCCTGTTTTATCGCTAAGTTTCTTGTGCTGATCTTTGTTTAGCCTTAGCCACTGCCTTTCTACAGCAAATATTAGGTACCAAAACCCATAAGACTAGCTGTTTAATTGCTCTGCAGGCTGCTCAATTTGATCAATTATGTCCATATTTTCTGTTTTCCATTACATATTGCTCCTAGTGGATTCAAAGACGATTGAAAAAAAAAATAAAAAAAAACAGAAAAAGTGAAACAGAATTGAAAAAAAAAAGCAAAAAGGCCTTGAGATACATTGATATATTTGTGGAGTTGTTTTCATCATTGCTATACTGACACACCATTGAGCAATCTTGTGCCTGAATATTAGTTGAGCTTGGCTAGTGTCTTTCCAGTGCATTGCAAAATTTCCTCCATATATTTACATTCCCACATTTGTCTCCATACTTGGTGTGTGTTTTCTGTGCTTTTTATATCACATTGGACAATAAATAGGATTGTTATTTTGGTGTTGTTAGGTATCCATACCAAGCCCCACCATATACCTTGTTTGTCATGTGATTGTTAACACCCTGGGTATTCTCTTCTTCACATCAAAGCATATTAGTTGCCACTACTTGTTGGTAAGTATTTCTATTCACTTTGGAATGGTAAGATAATCTATTGTCTTGCTAGATTTTTGAGTGAGTTGTGAGAGAACACCACATCCCATTGTTTTTTTTTGTTACTAACAATTTAATCAATGGAGTTTTGTAGTTCTTCTGTGTGCAGTGATACTTTCTGGGAGGAGGATTCTAGTGGAATACCTGCAGCAAATTTGTTCCACTTCACAGGAGACATCAATGGTAGTACTGTTGCTATTACCCTTGATAAGGGTACACGGTTTAATTTTGTTAGTATTGAGGTCGTTGAAGCATTACAGTTGACATCTTATGCAACTCGCAGTTCATTTATGTTAAAAACTAATGATGCTACATTTCACATTACTCATGCTACCTGGATTCCGTTAACTATTCATGATCATACAGTACGAATTAGGTGTAATGTGCTTCCTAGAGCTTTTACTTGCTGTCACCTTTTGTTGAGTGCATTTTGGTGCAATACATATAATGTTAATTTTGATAGCCATTATCCTGATTTACAATTCTTTTGGAATAATAAGAGAGATTGGATAATACATGAAAGTCCTACAACATTTAAAAGAATTAGACATCAACCATTGGTTATGAGATTTGTAGAGGTTAAGAAGACCTATGAGGTTATTTCTACTAATGTAACTATGTCTACTCCTAGTGTTGTGTCTTGTGATGTGCAGGTTGCTTTTGAAGAAAGGGAGCCTATAGTACAACCTGCAACAACACCATCATCACATCCATTAGAGGAGCATACCATTGTGCCTAGTATTATTTCTTGTGATATGCAGGTTACTCTTGAAGAAAGGGAGCCATCAATAGTACAACCTGCATCACCACTTGAGAGAGATGAATCAGTGCCTACTATATCTGAGGAGTATGTTATTGACATTGGTGCTGATTTGGAGCTACCACTTCCAAGTACAACTTTTTTTGAGTCTACTAATGTGTTAGTTAATTCTTCTGAGTTGATAACCACATATAGTTCACCATCATGTGATATTATGAATATTTCGAATTTTGATCATGTGGTCTTGATTACACATAAAGAAGTGCTTGCTAAAATACCACCTATTAATATTGTATATTCCATCATGTTACATGAACCAATTAATGTGCAATGTGCTATGAATAGGATTGTTGAAATTTCATATATCAATTCTAGCACCTATGCTACTTGCTTTATTTTTAATTTGGTTGGTGACTATAACATGAATGAAATTTTTATGGTGGATCACATATGTATTACTTGTGATAAAATTTCTGAATTGAACATTGTGTTACCTCGTTTGGATTGTGTACAATTTGCTAAATCTAAGCATGATTCTCCACATATGTTTTATTTGCAACAAAACTTGATAAGTACATATGTCACTGATTTATCGAGCTTCACTTATATTTGTAATTGTGATTGCTATTTTATGGAGTGCTATGACAATTATGTGATGTTTTTAAGCAAAATTCGTGGTCACATATCTTGGGCACAATTTTATGATATGATAACAACTAATGCACCTCATTATAGATATTTGTATTATGCATACACGTTGTTCTTTTTGTTTCTTCCACTTTCAGCCTACTACAAGCCGAGGACGTCTTGTCTTGAAGAAAGGGAGGATTGATAGGGACATAATAGAGGTCCATGAGGTTTATTCATGCTTGAGTTGGAAAGAAATATTAAGCCTCACTGATGTTTATTATAAGGTGAATTTTTTCCTAACAAATAATGTTTGTGTTTATGAGAATGTTATACTACCTAAGCCTATGAATTTATGTATGATTTTTATTAATAACACAAACATGGATGGAGAAGAGGAAGCAAGGAGAAAGAGAAGGAGGCGTGGAAAACAACAACAAGGAAATAATGTTTCAGTTCGGACTGCCAGAAGTCCCGAATTTGAAATAGTCATGGATTCTTCATACGGGCTCCAAATACAGAAAACGAGCACAATCCGATTAGGAAATTTGATGGGATTTACAATGGATCCGGCCCCATCAACAAATTCGACTCGTTCAAGCCGTGGTGACCGAAACAATCCACGAATAGTTTTCTGCCAGTTTCCAAATAGAGTCCAATTGGCTGCACCCATGTTGGGTCAGTTTGTATCCGAGTTGGTTGAGTCCAAATGAGTAGGGATAGGTTAATTTCGTGGGGAAAACCCCCTTCCTATATAGCTACCACCTGCGTGTGGAATAGATTAGACTATGTTAAACCCAAAAACCCTAGACCTCTAGATTGAAACTGCTTGTAAGGCTTTCATCTGGAAGTTCATCTGCAAACTTTACGTGATACCTGCTGTTCCACTGGGAATAAGACGATACAGGACCACTTGTAGTCGGTGCATTACTTTTGCAAGAGTGTGGAGTTGAGAATATCCTTGGGGTTGCTATCTTTTGCATTGGCATCAGGGATCAGCCGGGAGAGTTCTTAGTGGCGCACTAGTTATCATACTAGAGTTGTCTGTGAGTTCACTGAGAAGATTGGGCAACCCCTTATCACGTGTCCAACGTATCTATAATTTCTGATGCTCCATGATAATATTATGTCAATTGCTACTTGTTTTCTCCCTTATTTATAGCATTTTTATACGTTTTCCGGGACTAACCTATTAACAAGATGCCAAGTGCTAGTTCCATGTTTCCCCGGAAACATTCTCGAAATTGGACCCCACAAAGCCCGAAGTGCTTATTTTCCCGGAAGCATCAAGAAGACCGAAGGAGAGTCGAAGACGGGCACCAGGAGGGCACACCATAGGGTGGCGCGGCCCCCTGGCTGCACCAGCTAAGGGTGTGGGGCCCCTGGAGCTCCACCGCCTTTGTCCTTTCGCCTATTTAATCCCCCCGGATGGAAAACCCTAGGCACCTGATAAAAAATCCCCGAAAAGTTCCGCACCCGCCGTCACCGTCAACCCTAGATGAAGGGGGTTCTGAAGCTATCTCCGGCACCCTGCCGGAGAGGAGATCATCACCAGAGGCTTCTACATCACCATGCCTGCCTCCGGAGTGATGAGTGAGTAGTTCATCCTTAGACTACGGGTTCGTAGCTGTAGCTAGATGGTTGTCTTCTCCTCATATGTCTCCATGTTTAGATCTCGTGAGCTGCCTATCATGATCGAGATTGATCTTATGTAATTCTATATGCTATGTTTGTTGGGATCCGATGAATATTGAACTTATGCCAAGTTGACTATAGTCTTTATTTGCATATGTTATTTCTGATCTTGCATACTTTCCGTTGCTAGTGGTTGCTCTGGCCAAGTAGGTGCTAGTGACTCCAAGAGGGATTATTTATGCTTGATAGTGGATTCATGCCTCCTCATGCCTTGCTCGAGTGACAGAAATGTGAAGGGAGGATGTGTTGTTTCCATTAGGGAGAAAATAGCGGTGAAAGTGCCCGTGTGCATAATCATTGCTTACATTACACACTTTGTTTAATGCAGTTATCTGTTGCTTACAACTTAATACCTAAGGGGGTTCGGATGATAACCTGAGGGTGGATTATTAGTCATAGATGCAGATGGATTTTGGTCTATGTATATTGTTGTAATGCCCGCACTAAATATCATAGTAGTCATCATGTTATAATGTGCACTACGGTGCAACCTCTATTTGTAAATTGCCGAGCTGTAACTTGTTCACCCAGCATGTTATCTTTATGGAGAGACACCACTAGTGAACCTATGAACCCCGGTCCATTTTCCACACTGTTAAACAAACCACAACAATTCCTGCTATCTTTACTTACTGCAAGCATATATCATTTTCCACACTATACGTCTAATATTTGTTTTCAGCAAGAGCGGTGAGATTGACAAACTCACTGTACCGTTGGGACAATGTATTTTGGTTGTGTTGTGGGCAGGTTCCACGTTGTTGCTGACACCGGTGAGGCGCCATCACCACCGTCAGTGGCATCAACCTTCCCGAGATCCTCCTAGTGGATTGATAACCTTCCTCCTAGTGGATTGATAACCTTGGTTCTTAACTGAGGGAAATTCTTGCCACTTGCTCATCACACCCTCCTCTTGGGGTTTCCAACACAAAACAGTCAAAGAATTTATGGCGCCGTTGTCGGGGACCAAACAAACATATATAAGAAGACTTCCTCATGCCACGGTCGCCATCACAAGTAGCACCGAGCGTGTCGGCGAGGCGCACCTGTTCCAAGGGAATCCGTTGGTGACACCGGTGAAGGGCCTCGTGGGGCCAAGCGCTTGTAGGGCACCTGCAAGCTCTCAAACATTTGCATCGAGATCACGTTGAGGCCTACATGCCCATCAAGAAGCATCTTGGTGGCAGAGATGTTGTTGATGGTGGGGGTGCAGACCAGGGGGGTTGTTCCTACGGTACTTGTGGACCTGGGGTGGTCGCGGGCGTCGAAGGAGATCTTGTGCTCGGACCACTTGAGGGGCTTGGCGGCTTCCACTCTTGGGAGGACAGAGTTGATCTCTTAATATATTTTCTTGAAGTGGCAGTTGAAGAGGGGAGCTTGTGCTCCACCGAGGATGCAGGCGATGTAGACAGTGGGCTCCTGATAGCCCCCGTAGGTTTCTTCGCCGAGACCTTGGTTCCCCTTAGCGTGATACTGCATGTTGTTGTGGTGTTGCTGCTACTGCTATTGATGCCGAGGGAATTATTGGAAGTTGTTGCTGTATACATTACCATTGTTGACGTTGCGGTAGTTGTTGAACCCATTGTAGTTGTTTTGGTCGCGGTCTCCCTAACGACCACTGCCGCGTCAGTCGTTGCCTCGAGAGGAGCCCTCCTGGCCGTTCCTCATGAGTCGATCGCCACAAAGCTTCTCTAATTGAAAATAGTCCTTATTGGAAAGGGAGTAAATCTTGTGAAAGACGCAGAAGGGGAAGTCGCCGCGACAGTGCTTGCTCTCTGGCTCCACCGCCAATACGACAGAAGGTTTGCGCTTGGCGTCCATGCTGTCACTCTTGCTCTTGCTCTTGCCCTTGTGGGCCGTGACTTTTGACTCGTCGAGGGGGAGGTTGTGCCTGAAGAGACGACCCTTCTCAGCCTTGCGCACCTCTCCGCCATGTCCACGACCTCGATAGCGGAAGCGAGGTCGTCCCTGATGCCGAGTGTTGACCCACAAGCATAGGGGGTGTATCGTAGTACTTTCAATAAATAAGACACTACAACACGAATAGCCCTATAGCTACACATAGGTTGCAACGGTTTTAATATGCGTATCTAGAGTCCATACGCCACGACTTTCTTTTTAGAATCCATATGGTGTATAACCAGTCCACAACCTACCGATCCCCTTCTTCTCTAAACAACTACTGATCCCCAATCTATGGCACTCCCCTTGCTCCTCCGCCGCCATCGGAGGGCCCGTGCTGCGGCCGCATCATCTCTATCGCCGCCACCTTCATCCTCCTCATAGTCGACGCCCTCGCGCTCGCCCTCGCTTACATCTCCTTGCGCAAGGTCGTGCGGGGACCGCGCACCGTCGCGGCGTCGCAGAGTCCGGGCGCAGTGGGAGCTTCCATGGCGTCGAGCTCGGCGGTCTGGTGGTCGTGTGGGGCTCTGACCACCGCAAGGCCTGCGCCGCCTCCTGCAGGATTATGTGCCGCGACAGGCCTTCCGCTCAAGCCATTGGTATTTTGTGGCGATAGGCACAGAGGTATCCATCGGTTCACAGGTCCGTTCGTCACCTAGATTTTATCATTGCTGCTTATCCTACAAACATATACACATCTGAATAATGTGTTGTGGTACTGGTTGAAGAAACAAAAGAATGTCATGGCACCCAGTAGCATTGCAAGAGGGTGGAGGATGTCACGGGGAGTTCTATTGAAGTCTTCGTGAAATCACATGTTTGATCATGAAGCAAGAGCACTTTTTAGTATTGTTACATCCGTAGGGGGGCTGCAATCTCGCATGGCCTGGTAAGACATCTCTTCTATAGAAATCAGTGGTTCACGTTGTGCCCAGATCCACATCGTATTATTTGTATCTCTATTTTCCCTTAACAAAATTAGTTCCTTCTGGTTCCCCCATGTGTTATAACATTAGGAGTTCACTAAGGATATAATTAATATAAGAAATCCCCAGTCATCTCATTGAACAATTCCACTAGCACTATCAATATGCCCTCAGTGCAACATTAGTAATAACAAGCAATGAGTTTGTGTTTCTTCTTAAATGCAGCTTCTCTCATCAAACTGTGGGTGGTTTCAGTTGAAGAAAATAAAGCTCATTATTCAATACTTAAGTACCTTTTTAATAATGTTTGATATCAATAGTTAAAAATTTGTCCACTGGCTTTCCTTTGGATCCTAAACTGCACAACGTGACTGCATGGAGGCAAGGAGAAGGGGCATGCCATAACAGCACCGAGGCGAAGCACAAGGGGCACACCAGATCACGGCGGACTAAGCATGCGCCATTCAGGTGTGACTTCTCTTTTTCCTTTTCTGCTTCATGTTTCCTGCCCTTCATGATTCACCTTGTTAGAGCATGGAATCTGGTGTAGAATGGCTTGTTTGCAACATGCTAGTTTGATAATTTTTACCTAGACCTTGTCACCAATTAAGGTACATTATTAATCCCAATCTGTGTTGGCTATAACTCACGCAATCACTCTTCTCTCTGATGGCTTACATGCGTATATCAATTCCTCAAGGAAAAGAAGAATGAGGCAACACATCAACATCAAAAACAGAGGAAGACGGAGCATTTTGTTCAAGCAAGGGATGCCTTTTCTGCTTCCTATAACAAATACATCAGCTTGCAGGTAATGAATGTGCAGCTCCTTATCCGCACTAGGTTTTATTCATCATACTCTGGACCAACATAGCTGCGACATATGCGGCTAATTCACTAAACCTAGCTAAGCTATAACAACTTGGATACACCCACTTTGTTTCTATTGGTGGAACGAAAGCATGAATCAATGTGGGGGAAGTTCTCCTATTCTGCATCTTCCATTTTATCCATAGCCAGCTGATTATCTAGTTGTGTTGCCCTCGATTTTTTACACATCTATATGTTCAGAAAATACAAAATGAGAAGGACCTGCAAGGTACTTGCATGATGTTAATTTCCGTGAATGCGGGTGCAGTTAACTGGATGAATTTCATAGTTGTGTCTCTGCTGATTACCTGCAAGTTTCGTCGGAGTGCAACTCCATTTTTAACTAGGCTGGATTTGAGGCCACGAAAACTACACTTTAAGAGTAAGTGCAAACCAACCACTCTCGTGTTTCTTGAGTGTGACTGGACATCAGTTTCGATCTAGTTAATTAAACTGCATTGTTCATATCTTTATCATGGTTAGTTATTTTTTATATTATTTTACATTTCAATATGTCCTGACATGAACGGTATAGCACAAACTATCTTGCATGCTGACGTAGCTTTGGAATGGTGGGTTAAAAAAATTCCAAGCAGCGTGCATATGTCAGTTTAAATGTATCATCAACCAAGATGCGCATTATGAATTTTGCTTTCACTGTTCAATAAACTATACTTTGTATGTACAACATTAAATGTCTATGAACATTTTCTTACTATTGTTAAAACTTTGGTACCTTTTTAACTTATCTAGCGAATAAACATGTAGACCTATGCTTTTTCCATGGTGAGTAGTAGAGCAAGTAGATAGTAGAGTTCACTATATTCCTTGTGTTGTTTTTTTGCCACATTGATTCTGAATTTGGAACTTTGTTTTTGCAGGCCTAAAAGATCACCAAGGACTAGTATATTCCATTATCAGCTCTATACATTAGAATGAAGAACATTAGAAGGAATAGATATAGGAGTAGTTACACCAAGGACTAGTATATTCCATTATCAGCTCTATACATTAGAATGAAGAACATTAGAAGGAATAGATATAGGATTAGTTAGATTATCAGTTTGAAGCAAGAGTGTAAGATGTGTACACTTATGATAGTTTTCATGTATGAGATTGTGATTCCAATGATCAATATTGAAATATTTCTTGAACCAGTGCGTTCATCTTCTACAGTTTGTGTCTTTTCGTACATATCTTATACATTATGTACTATTTTGAGGAAAAGACGCTACGCTTTGTAAGCGGTCAACACGTTAAGCAAAAAATAATATTTATTTCGAAATTAAATTATTCAATTTGTGTACGTTATCTACCAACGAATATAATAGTGGCTTGACTTCCGTTGCCACTTTGCAACGCTTTACACATGGCTTACCAACGCACATGTATATTGTCTTATATCTTTGCAACGCCCTATATCGCAACGCATACTAGTTCCGTTGGTAAAGATGCTCGCAACGCTTATATGGTCATTTAGATACGGATTTGTGCGTTGCTGTAGGGGGCGTCCTGTTGTAGTGAGAGTGTCGATCCCAACTAGGAGCAGAAGGTGTTGACAAGCAGTTTGGATGAAGGATTCACTGTAAATACTAGCAGACAGGTTTTCAAGGGTTTTTATATAGATAAATAAAGTACAAGTAAATAAAAGACATTAATAAAAATTGCACCAAGTGGCCCAGTCCTTTCTAGAGCAAAGGACAAGCTGGTTGGTTTTCAAGGGGTCGTTGCATAGAAAACAAAAAATTTCCTACGCGAGAGACACCCGAAAGGCCAAGATCTAATCTAGGAGACGAAGTGCAACGTGCAAATAGAGGGTTAAGAAGAACACATACCCTCGAAGACACAAAGCGTTACGAGATCAAATCTCGTTGTTGGCGTAGTCGTACTCACACCAATCCCGATAGCGAGAAGATGAGCACCGCAATCCGGCGGTGCATCCGTGATCGGTCACACGTACGGTTGATGACGACCTCCGTTCCCTCGATCCAGCGGGCGCAGAAGTAGAGGATCCCTCAGAACTCCAGCAGCACGACGGTGTGGTGTGGTGTAGAAAACTTCGTTCAGGGCTTCGCCAAGCGCATGAACAAGTGGTGGAGCAGCGAGAGGAGGGAGGAAGAGATGACACAAGTGTGTGTGTGTGGGAGAGAGACCTCCACCCTCCTTCTATAGGAGGGGATGGCAGCCACGAATTTGTGGGTGTCTCCACCTCTCCCTCATCATGTGAGTGGAGTCTCCACTCAACCCACTCATTCTTCCATTAATTCCCACTCAAAATCCCAAGGGTTTTCTTTAATAAATAAAAAATCAATTTTATTTCTTTATTTTAATATTTGTTAATTCCATTAACAAACATTAACATATAACCCTTGAGTTAGTTGTTAAATCTATTAACAAACATTGGATAACTATTTCAAAATACACGAAACAATTTCGGTGATTAGTTCAATATTCCGCGAAACAATTTCGGTGCTGTCCAAACTTTTCTCCGATATTCCGTATCCTCTCAAAATGCGTCATCGAACCTTAAGTGTGTCACCCTACGGTTCGCGAATAAGATAGACATGATCGAGACTCCTCTCCGATCAATAATCAACAGCGGGATCTGGAGATCCGTGATGACTCCTATATATTCAACGATGACTCTCGTGATCGTGTGAACAACAACGCCGTGAACTATTCCCTTTGTCTCGCGATATTTTACTTGTCCGAGATTCGATCATTGGTATCAACCATACCTTGTTCAATCTCGTTACCGACAAGTACTCTTTTATCGTTCCCGTGATATAACATCCTTGTGATCATATCACGTGCTTGCAAGCGGTTTCGATGTGATATCACCGAGAGGGCCCAGAGTATATCTCTCCGTCATTTGGATGGACAAATTCCACTCTTGATCCATGATCCTCAACTAATACTTTCCGAATACTTAACGACACCTTTATAGTCACCCTGTTACGGTGTGACGTTTGATGCATCAAAGCACTCTTCTGGTATCAACGATTGACATGATCTCTAAGGAAGGAATAAGTTACTTCGTATGTTTTATATAACAATGTAAACTAAATGACTTGATCGCATTGCGATATTCTCTTTGGGTATATGTTCATCACATCATTTTTCTAATGACATGACCCCGTTATTAATAACATCCAATGTTCATGATCAGGAAACCTTGATCATCTATTAATCAACGAGCTAGTTAAAAGAGAGGCTTTACTAGGAACCATTGTTTGTTTATTAAGCACACATGTATCAACGTTTCCGGTTAATACAATTCTAGCATGAGAAATAAACATTCATCATAAACAAGGAATAAGATAATAACCATTTTATTATTGCCTCTCGGGCATATTCCCTTCAGTCTCCACTTGCACTAGAGTCAATAATCTAGTCTGTAAGCACTTAACACATATGGCGTACCAGTGTTATTACCATGCTTTGCATGTGGTAAACTTTATCAAAACGATCTGAACTGTTCAGGTCCTATTGTATTTGCATGTTCTTTGCGTCTACACGCATCACTCATTCTCTAATGAGATGGCTTTGCATATATGGTCAATCGGTGAAACCTTAATTCCTCAGCTTAAACCATTGTCATTAACATTGTGAAAATGTAGCTTCATAGTGTTTAGCAATCTTGGAAATTCACCAAGTTCCGGTGATACCTTAATTCCTCAGCTTAAACTGATGTTACTAACATTGTGAAAATGTAGCTTCATAGTGTCAGCATTCTTGGAATTTCACCAAGTTCAATAAAGAACTCCTTGACGCAAAATACGCTTATTATCAGTTGTCAACCCAACGATATACTTTAGCCTTTGTTGTAGTATCTGTCACAATATTTTAATTTTGAAACTCTTTCAAATCCAGCATGGAACTTTCTTCCATCCTATTGTGCTACCCTTCATCACATATTTTAATTGAGATAAAATTACTTGAACAAATGAGAAGACTATTAGTGTGACATATTACAACTATTTTGTCATTACTATATAGGAAAACATATCCTTAGCATTTCTAAAATGACACAAGGATCTCTCCACTGTTGTCTAATCATCATATGGATTATCCTTCTATAACATTTTATAGCATAAGACTCATCTGGTTGTGTACATAGCATGGAAACATGACTTAGAAATCTCAATTTCAATGATGCTCATCATGTGTCAAAACACTTGAATCTTGCTCAATTATTTTCCATGTGACAAGAACTCCTTGTCATTTCGATATTGACTTACTTCAATATTTCATCTGTGTAATTTGGCGTCAATCATATCAGGCGATTCAATCCATCTCTTATAGATATCGATGCCCAATATCTTCTAATCCTTTCATAAATATGAAATCGAAAATCTTAACCGTGTTAATTTAAAATACATATTTTCCAATCAACCATATGTCATCTACATATTGGAAATATGTCATAGCGCTTCCACTTAATTTCTTGTAACTCTACAAGCATCTTTATCATTCATGATGGAATCAAACTCTTTTGATAACTTCATTAAGCTAAAGATTTCAACTTCGCTATGCTCACTTCAACCATTGAAGTGTGCATGCCTTTCTAGCAACCTTTTGAATTTTACAAAACTCTCAGACTGTGTCAAGTACACATCCTTGATCAAAATTCCTCGAGAGGAGAGTTGGTTTTGTTATTCAACTTCCATATCATAATATGTAACTTTTTGCTAGAATTATCCGCAAAGACTAAAGCATCACTACGGAAGATCAAAATCTTGTAGTAGTCAACTCTTTGAACTTCGTCGAAAACAACTTTTCGATAAGTACAACTTTCAAAAGATGTAAAATCCATGTCTTTGTCGCTATATAGACCCTTTTGCTATCGTTAGGCATCATGCCTATCGAAAGGACTACCAAGTCACATACTTGATATTCATACAAGGATACTATAGCGGATATAATGACTCATAGTCAATTTTACGAAGTCAGGTCCCATCATTTGCTTCCTTTATAAGGTCCAGGTCCTTTTGTTGTCAAAAAAACACTTTACACTTAAACCACAAGTTGTTCTAAGTACAAAGTTTTTGGACTTTTCTGGTACAGTTCGCAAACTCATTTGAAGTATCTACAACATTTGTAGTGTCTTCTACTTAGTCAAAATAGTAAACCCCGGAACAACTTCTAGTGGTGCGCTACTCTTGACATGACAACGCAGATTCTCTAATCTCGTTGAGTTTGTACTATGCTCCCACTCACTTGTTTCGCAAGAACTACTTTCTCGAGAAATCAACCCTTTCTGACAAACAACATTTGTCTTTTGGTTCGATGATAGGAGAAATACCCAATGTTTTATTTGGGATAACCTTATAAACATATATTTATCCTATTTGGTTGTAAACATTTTACACATGCTATGCATACCAAAACTTAAGAAAAATGACAATTCGGGTCACTACCCAAACCATATCTTATATGTTGTCAATTTCAACGGATCATGATGGTGCTCTTTTCAGTGTAAAAGCGGTTGTCCTTAATGTATAAACTACAAAATTGTAATGGAAATTTTATTAATCTTACCATGTCAAACAAGGTTTGATTTTGTCTTTTGAATACTCCAATCTAATGTGGGGTATTCGAGAAGTATAAGTTGTAGAACAATTCTGCAACTTCTCAGATGTTTTTGCTAAACTTGTAACTCAAACTTTATCCTTTATGATCCAATCATAAATACTTGATTATCTTGTTACATTGATTTTAACTTCATATTAACAACCTTTTGAACCAATTCAAAATGTCAAACTTTGTTCCCTTTAAATAGATATACTCACATATCTACTCAAGTCATCGACATAATTTTATGAAGGAAAAATTAATCCACCATACATGACTACACATAATGGACTATATACATCAATATGTATAATCTCCACTAAATTAGTCGTCCATTCTACTTTGGCCTAAGAACGGAATTCTAGTCATCTTTTGGAAGAGGTCTCACAAGCGTCAATTTATTCAAAATAAAATGACTCCGGAAGTCCATCAATATGGAGTTCCTTGATGTTTTCCTTTCCGATATGAACTAAAATGGTGGTGTCACAATTTAAGTGAAACTCTTCTACGTCTTGCAACGTTTAGCATTTAGTCTTATAGATGTTTACTTTACCAACATGATTTATATTAACATATTCATCAATTATGGAAAATGGTCATAGTTTGAAAATTTTCATTTGTTCTCACAAAAGACTAGAACAAAATAACACTTATTAAGTTCTTAAAATAAATCTTGAATGTTTGGTTCGATATGACAATGAACGCAATAACGCTTTATTTCTGTCTTGTCATAATCGATTCCACATCAATTACTAGTTTCTTTTAGGCACTTGTATTTCTTGCATTGCGTTGCTTTGTATGACAACTCATACCAACCAATGTGGTATCAAAATACCCAAAAATACTTTGTTAACTAGTAATACATCTATAACTTGGATATCAAGCATATACTCCTGAGCTGGACTTTTCCAGTTATCTTGTTTTCTGCCATATATCTATTTGTAATTCTATTTTCAATATTCCCTTTCCTTTACAGAAGAATCATTCAACATCAAACAATGCTAGCCGTACTAGCTCATTTTCTTTGGCGTGTTAGTCATATACTATCACCCATTGAGTCATACTTTGAGTTTGATTGTTCTGCTAATATCACCATATTAATAGTATTCTTCTAGATTCCACTCTTAGCAATCTCCAAGTAAGGTAAACGACTTTACCCATACTTTTAATCCCTCCTATCATAACAATTTTATGATTAAGCTACTATAGCTCGAAGGAATGAATTTAGAGGATAATTTTTAGCGTCCAACTTCTTGGAATATTCAAACGCTCAGCGTCTTCAATGATTGCATATATTCAGATAATATAAGCAAATATTGTCACGTTAATTATACTCAGTCATGTTGCCACAAATAAGTTTCTAGATATCAATATACATTTCACTTGATTGTTTCTGAAAACAACTATTTTCAGTTCCTAAATCACCTTGATCAACAAAACATTCTTTTGAAGATAAAGTAATACGGAAGCAACCATGACTCTGGATTCTAAGTAGGAATTATTTGCTCTCTAGATCAATAAATCATTAACCATATGGAGCTAGGTAGGAAATACCAAAAATCTACAATAGGACCCAATTTTAAATTTCACTAATACGGTACCAATCTTCAATGGTATTTACCAGATCATAACAGTTATATCTCAATTAACAATCTAAGTGTAAGGTAGTTATGTGGATGCCAATGACTACTACAAGTTGTGCAAATACTTTGATTTGTTGTTCATGATAAATAAGTTCAAGTTAATTCCAAATTAAACCATGAACTCCCACTCAAAAACAACATCCCCCTTAGTCGTCTTTAGTGATTACACGAACCAAATTCACTACAAAAAAACCGATCATCACGTGAGATGATGTAGTTTCAAAGGCGAACATCGACATGTTCATCATATCATCCATATGACCCATGCTTTACCTTTCGGTTACGTGTTCCGAGGCCATGTCTGTACATGCTAGGCTCGCCAAGTAGAACCGTAGTATTGCGTGTGTTTCAAGGCCATGTCTGTACATGCTAGGCTTGAAAACACCCGTTGTATGCGAGCGTTGAGTCTATCACACCCGATCATCACGTGGTGTCTCGAAACGACGAACTTTCTTAACGGTGCATACTTAAGGAAGAACACATTATCTTGATATTAAGTGAGAGGGATCATCTTATAATGCTACCGTCGCTATCTAAGCAAAACAAGATGCATAAAAGGATTAACATCACAAACATCACATGTAAGGATAACGTGATATGGTATGGTCCTCCTTGTACTTGATCTCCATCATGTGCATCATGGTATGATCTCCATCATTCCACCGGCGTGGTACCAAGTACCATGGCACCCCAATCTTGATTGTCCATCAATAAGAAGACAATCATATGGATACCTTCCGGTACATCAATAATTTACAAAATAGATCATCTCATAATCAAATTTGTAATATTGACCATATCACATCACATGCGCAGCAAAAACTAGTTAGACGCCTCTAATTTATTTTTGCATATTTACATGGCTTAGGGCTTCGATGATGAAGAACCGTTCATACCTACGAACATCAACCACAAAGTTGATAAACACATTTTTAACAACCCTTCGAAGATTAGATATTAACTATAGTAGGAGAAACAGACACCCCCTTAGCCACAAGTGAGACAACTCTCGCGTACATAGTATGATGAGGGGATAGTAACCCGGTATGCCGACTCTCAGGTGAGATCCGGCCCAAACGACGGATGGATCAAATCCGGCTAAGGACAAAGAAGCTTCTAGAAGGCCCAGGACTTGTAAGGATCGTAACCCGGATTGTGGGTTACGGTAAAGAAAGTTAGAGTTCGTATGAAGAGTTCGAATAGGACTCGGGAAGCGCTTTGTAAGGCAAGTCAAGGGGGATATGAGTACTATATAAACCAACCCCTGGGCTTCGTCTAAGAGAGATTCAAGTCATAACTGTAACACCTATTATCGAGTATCCAATCATATCGAGATCCGCGAGTTGTTTTCCGGCTCTTAGATTGCTTTCCGCCATGTCTTCCTTCGAGCTAAACCCTCTCCCAAATACCTGTGTCGACTTGCCCCTAGATCAGTTACCCCCGGTAACATCTGCCGTGATTATCCCACGACAGTTGGCGCCCACCGTGGGGCCTGCGTCCAAGGTGTTTACATCACGGGAGAAGCTCGGAAGAACATGAGGAACCTCGTCGTCGGAGAAATCTACGTCAACAACCAAGGAGAGAAGATGGTAGACGATTCTGGCTGGAGGCCAGAGTCGGATCACCTCGAAACCGGATCCGTCGTGACAGTCGCCCGCATCAACGTCTTCATCGGTATGGTATGTGCTTCCAATTCGAGCCGTGATAATCTTGAATCTGATTCTGTGTCAGGGGAGGACACGCGTGTTCAATCGGAAAAAGAAGAATCGATCGGAACAACGGGTCCGACAGAGAGGGAGGAAGGTACCGAGTCTATACGGGATTTATCGGAGGACCGATACGAGAAGGAAAATAGCGAAGAGGAAGAACGGTACGAATCTACGCCAAGCATTATGCGCCGGGTTGCAGTTTATGCGGCCCCCGCAATCAATACCACTCAAGGAAACGCAGCCGCGGCGCCAGTCGGGGCGGCGCAGGTGCTGGCTCAGCAACAAGGTACGGCCGGCCCGATCTTGGCCCAGGTCGATGGAGAATCGGCATCAGTCACCAGTCGCCCAGCGGAGGAGGAGCGACACGCAAATATGTTTGGGTTCCAAGCAACCGACACCGGGGCGGGCCCCTCGAACCCTCGTCACCAGCTCTGTTTGATAATAATTTGATCTTGGATCCACAGTCCTAGCTACAGTTATCACCCCAGAAAACGCAGCAGAGCGTGTAAGAGATCTGGACGTGGCTCGTCGTGCATTAGAGCAGCAAAGAAGGCAGGTAGAAGCAGAAAAGCAGGGGATGGCAGCGCGGCAGCGGGAACTGGATGACCTAGAGACCCGGCTTCGGGAGGAGACGACGAGGATTCACCAAAGGCACCGAACTATGCTACCGGCAACAGGGGTTATCAACCCGACTGCCCTGGTGTTCAACCTCAAGATCAGCCAATCCCACCGGCGAACCAAGGACCATACCGCAACCAGCAACGGGAGTGCAGCTGGTAAACGCGCCAGCCGATTACCCTTGCCTCGGGGGGGCGACAGCCGGCAACACCATGCCGCCTCCACCATCGCGATTCCGTACCCCAGCAGGTCACTACAACAACCCCATGGACAACGTGTATGCAGCAACACTCGCATTAAACCAGATTCCTGTAAGAGACTCGCCGCACGCAGAAGAAACCCGGCGAGCGATAGATCTGCTGCACACCGCGGTAGCACAGCAAGTCAATTATCCAGATCACAGAAGTGGGATGCATGGGACGCCATACGTGAGTCAACAACAGGGCAACGTCCAAACAAGCGCGGCACGACGAAGGGAAGAGCAGCAGCAGATGCTACCCCCACCGCGCGTCCAGACAGTACCGGCAGTATCAGCAGCACAGGCAGTAGTGGACAGCTCCAGGGCCAGAAGAGCCGGGGCCGGGTCTGCAGCGCACGAGTTACCGGTGGTGCCGCACCCCGCGGTACCCCCAGCCGGGTCACACGTTTCCCGGGCAAGACCGGCCCCAACCGCCCTTGCGGGACCAAAGTGCCTTTCGGACGATATCAGAGCAGAACCTTACCCGGAGAAGTTTCAAAGAGCCGGGAAAGTAGTAAATTATGAGCCAACAATGGATCCAGAAACGTGGCTGAGCAGCTATGAGATGGCAATGTCAATTCGCAACGCATCCGAGAATCTCCAAGCCAAATTCATGTACTTAATGATGTCAGAGGGAGCAGCAAAATTATGGTTCACCAACCTACCGGAAAAATCGATCAAATCGTGGGAGGAGCTAAAGACCGCATTCATCAAGCACTTTCATGGACATGCAGAAAGTTTTTACTATTGATGATTTAGAAAGATGCGTTCAGAAGAAAGGAGAATCGGCACGCAGCTGGGTACGCCGGGTTATGGAGATACTCCACTCGTCTACAGATATCCAGCCTAAGGACGCGCTACAAGCTATGGCAAAAACATGTAAGTATGTTCCTTTAGTGCAAAAGCTAACTCGCATGAAATCTAGTAGGAATGCAGCGGAGGTTACAATGGGAGAGTTAATGGATGCGTGCAACAAACACGCTGCAACGGACACCACAGAGGAGGAAGTTGATGACAAGGCAAAAGCAAGCGCAAGTAACAGTGGGAAAACCGGCAATGGATCGGCGCTAAAACAATAATGGAAGTAACCAGAACAAGCGCCCGTTTGAGGGAATTCCGAGTTTGTGGCCAATACGGAGGCCGGGTCTTCAAGACCTAGATCCGAAGGGAATTTCAATACTGGAAATCACAACGGGGACACTACCAAGGACCTCCAAGACCAAGCAACAGTTGGGACATATTTAGGATGGCGTGCCCGAAGCATAGTAGGAATGGCAAGCCGGCCAATCATTCACTAGAGCAATGTGCCGACTTACAAAGGTGGAAGAACGAAGAAGTGAACAGAGCTATGCGAGGTGCGGGCCGGGGAGGAGGTCCGGGTCTAGGTGGAAACCTGGGTAACGGGCCGCCCCCAGCCGGCAATCCGCCAGCTGGAAATCAAGGTAACAATCAAAATGGAGCAGGAGGCTTTCAAGCTAACCCCAAACAACTGGGTCAATATCATGTGCACACTACAGGAGGCTCTAACAAGGATAAGAAGATACTGAAACAAGCAGTTAATTCGGTCTCTTCCGCTGTTCCAAGGTATTTGAGGTGGTCAGAACAAGAGGTAACATGGAGCAGGAAGGATCACCCGGATAGTTGATCACCCGGGAGTTTTAGCTTTGGTAGTGGCACCACAGGTCAACGGCTACGAGCTGAAAAAAGTCTTGATGGATGGAGGAAGTAGTATCAATATCCTGTACTGGGAAACTTTTCTGCGAATGGGCTTAAAGGAATCGCAGCTGCAAAAGAGTACAACAGTTTTTCACGGGATAGTGCCGGGTCACTCAGCATGCCCTGAAGGAAAGGTAGCACTGGAAGTAGCTTTTGGAGAGTCGAAGGATAATTATCGAGTCGAGTGGCTTACCTTTGAGGTAGTAAAGTTGCGCAGTCCTTATCATGCATTGTTTGGAAGGCCGGCTTATGCCAAGTTCATGGCAAGACCGTGTTATGTGTACCTACAACTGAAAATCCCGGGTCCCAAGAAGACCATTACAATACACGGAAACCGGGATATAGCGGCTGAGTGCGATGGGGAGACGCGGCAATGGCCGAGCAAGCCTGCAGGAAGGAAGAGCTCAAACATTACCGTTCTCAGGTAGACCTAGAAGAGAGGACAACGTCAAAAAAGCCAACCCCTGAGGGGGACAAAGCAAAAGTTAGGGCAGAACAAAACCCTAAGATGGTAGGCTTCATCAGGAGCAATACTTTCAAAACCCTCAGCAGGGAAGAAGAAGACGTACCACCATCCGCAGCTGATCACGTTTCAAGGACGATACCCGGACTGGCTAGCAAATCCGGTACTCATTACGAAAGGGCATAGCAAGTGGAGAATGTGCATCGGCCGTATCAACGCGAGGACGATTCTCGAGAATAACTAAAGCAGTGTAATGGGCGGCAGGTTTCATACGCACTCTTTTCCTATCCAGGGTACCTAAGGGGACTGGAAGGTTTTAATGAGGCGGCCTGCTGAATCAAAAAAGAAATTTTTATCAATAAAAGAAGATGGTTTCGAGTCTTATCATGGTCTTTGCTTCAGTTACAAGTAAGTAACATTGTTACTATCAATACATCAGTATCATCGAAATACATTACATGAATATAGGTCTCCGGGGGGTGATCTGCTTCAATAAGTAATCACAAGACCCGGAGACCCGGCCATGATGCCTATGAGTTATGGGGGCTGATTACTCGAAAAAACGGGTACAGCTGCAATCCTATAACTGACAAAGGAGCCAAATTTCTTGGTTATTCTTACTTAAGCTCGATGTGACTCGCACTAAAGTGGCATGATCTGTTCGCGTACGATCACAATCAAATTATGCAGCCCAGTGTGGCGTGCTTGATTTTGTTTTTCGTATAGATGCAACGACATGGTATCCACGCGAAAGCCGGCTTACAGTACAAGGTAATCAAAAGGGTCATCTAAACCACAAGTCCATGCAGAGTATAAGGCTAACATAGCCGGAAACTCAACAAATATTAAGCATGACTTCAGTATTATGAGAACAGCTATTGGTCTTCAGCTTGGTAAACAGCAGTATGTCATCTGAGAAAGCCCACGCCCCCATAGCTCGTACTTTGGGTCATGGGGACTGGGGACTTCGAAACAGAAACAAACTATTTAACTACCAAGGTCTGTAAACCTTAGTTGCCGAGTATTGGGGACTTAAAGAAAAGTCCATCTATCAAAACCTACGATACTCGGTTAACCGAGTCTCAAAAGGAAATTGAAAGCAAGAGTTCAAAGTATCGAGAATAAGCTTATACGTAACACAAGTATCGAGATTATCAAAAGCCAGGGAAGGCAAAGAGTTATCATGAATTAACAAGCGTACAGGCGTAGTATCAGCATCAGTGGCGCACAGGAGCACCACAAAAATCATATCAGTCTTAAGAAAACGAAAAGCACTAGTAGCATCCTACTTGGCATCCTGAGAGCGATCTTCCGGGTCTAGATCTTGGACTTGCTCCTTGGCCTTGCCAGCAGTCTTGCTCGGGCTCTTCACATCTGGACGGACAGGCGGAGCACGGCCGGTGTAGAGGTGGACGGCTTTGCGCCTAGCTCTGCTTCTCTCTTTGCGGCTTCTTCTTTCCTCCTGACCAGGTCAGTCGACCATCTTTCCACCATATCAAAAGGAGGAGGTGCATCCACCAAAATAACTTTGCCCTCAGCGTCATAAGAACTCATGATCTTGTCCAGTTCCATTTTGTCGGCCAAGGTAGTGGCTGAGGAGCGTACAGCACGTTGAATATCTTTGAAGTCCTTGGGCTCAAACTTGGACCCGTCAGCTTTGAATTCTGGAAACCCGGATGTTACCTTGGCCGGGTCAAGCTTAGGAAAATAAGCCTTCGCCAGTGTAAGGGCCCGGGTCATTCCAATCCGGCAAGCTGAGCGCTTCATTATCTCAATCCACCCAGGCACCGTTGAGAAGGCCTGCATAAGATTATCTTCTCCCGGGTATACCTCAGAAGGCCACTTGATAGCATCCAGTAAAAGTTTAGTGCCGGCAAAAAATGTCCGAAGCACAGTCTTCAAAGTCTTAGCCTGAGTAATGGCATTCTCCTCCGGAGTAGCAAGGTTGGCACCTAAAATCGAAAAAAACACAAAGGCATATCAGTAATCTTGATTATCACAACGGCATGGTAGAGATACGCAAGTTAACGGCAAATAAAAACTTACTCAGTAAGATGCGGTAAGTGTCCGTGATCTGAGCCGACAAGTTATTCAGCGAAGATTGGGCAGCGTTGTACTTCTTGTAAGTGGAGACATCTTTTTTCAGAGTCTTTACCTCTGCTTCAAGGGTCTCCCTACGCTCTACTTCAGCCTGTAAGAGCTGCTCAGCCTTAAGTAACGCTTCATCTGACTGAGTAATCTCTGCCTGCAAAGACCGGGCAAAGCTGTAAGCAGGATATCACGAGAGCATTTCCTCCGAGAAAATGATTACCGAAAAAATATTATGCGAAGTACCGAGAATAATTGCAAAAAAAAATTATACTCGGAACTTGGGGACTAGTTGTATAATAAGGAGTATCAAGTGAAAGTTACCTGATGTGCTGCAGCTATACGTTCTAAAACAGTCCTTCTGAAGCTTTCAAGGAGAGAAGAGCGCTCATCAGCTGGTTAAAGTCAGCGTTATCCGAGTTAGATGGCTCGGGTACCTGAAAAGTGGAAAAAGGAGCATTTCTTGTAACAGGAGGTGGCACCCGGGTTATCCGAATATCGGAGTTTGGTCCCCCTCCCGCGCTCGAAGCTGCTCCCGTTCCTTCCTCGCCTGCGTGCGAAGCAATGGGATACCCGGCATCATGCTTAGCCAGCTCCGGCGGCGACGTTTGCTCGTCACCAGCGTCGTTAGCCGGCCTATTCTCGACTCGGACCTCAGTTTCCGTGCCCTCGTCGTCGCTAAGGACAACTGTGGCTCTGCAGAAGGTGCAAAGATGCAGTTAGTCTTTGGTTGTGAAAAAAGTGGTAAAAGTTTGGCATAATGACAAGGAAAGAAGTTTACCCGGTGTTCACCGGGAAGTCCGAGGGGGAGCCGCCGCTAGACCCGGAAGAGACTGAAAAAAGGCAGGAAAGGTTCGGGGTTACGTTGCAAAGGTTAACCCGGAAAGAAATTGTGTTTACGATGAATACCAGGGTGTTGAACCGGGGGCGGCGAAGCGACCGGGTTAAGGGTCTCGCTACCCGGATGATTCCGGGTTACTCGGCGCCTAGTCATGGGTGGCTCCTTCAGTTATGATCAAAAGGGGTGAAGATGGGGTTAGCCCCGGAGTGACGTTATGGGAGCAAAAAACCAAAAGTGTAAGGGGATGAAGTAAAAACCTGGAGGGCTATCCTCTGGGATTTCCTCTTTGTTCCGGTTCTGGTGGCTGGCTCCGGCTCTTCCTCCTCGCTGGTGGACCCCCCCTGCTGTCCGTTTCTTCTTCTTCGCTTTGGTCCTCTCGCTCTGAGAAATGTCCGAGTTACAGCATAAAGAAGAAGAAAAGGCAGGATATAACGTGTGCAAAGGAATCAAGTAGGTACCTTCATTCGAGTCAACGACATCGTCTTCCTCCTCCCCGTCTTCGGAATTAGGAGTGGAGTCGACCGTCCAAAAGTCATCATCGGCCTGAGGAGAAGATGCCAGGATAGTGATTAATATCGAGTCAAGAGAAGCGAATAAAAGTAAGTGTTAGAAGTCAAAATCAAAAGGCAGAAAACTTACTCCAGGGGTTGGATTCTCGAGGGTAAAAGGTTCTAGTCCGGCTATGCTCCGGATTACTTCGAGCTTCTCTGTCAGGAAACCCTTAATTGTTTTGTTAATGTCACCCGGAGCAAGGGTGCGGGTGGAGAATCGGATTGGGTCCGTGGTTTGACCCGAGTATTCGCACATCAGCTTCTCACGAATGGAGTTTGGCTGAATGCGGAAGCTAACCCAGGTCTTCACCAGGTTTAGCCCGATGAGGCCTCGGGCGGACAAGATGGAGATCCTAGCTAATAAAGGCAAGATCGCCTCCCTGTCCGGTTCAGACGCGAAGGCGTTGAATTTCTCGGAGATGTCAAGTTGACCCTCCGAGTAACCCGGCAACTTCTTTTCGCCGGGTGGAGAGGTATCCTGGCAGTAGAAGTACGAAAGCTGCCAGTGCTTTACGTGGGAATTGAGAGAAATAGGAGGCATCAGGGAGTTCTTGCGGCGCTGGATAGAGACCCCGCCGCAAGTGAGAAGTGCGCCGTCGCCGCTTTCGCGACACGGCTTGCACTGAAAAAGTTCGACGAAGAGGGCTAGACTTGGCGGTGTGCACAAGTAAGATTCGGAAAGAACAATAAAATGGGAGATGTTCAAAATGGAGTTTGGACCTATATCGAAGATACGGAGGTTGTAATGGTCTAGGACGTCACGGAAGAAGGGGTGACCCGGAGGCCTAAAGCCCCGGGTCACATGTTCAACGAAGCATATTACCTCATTCGTCGCTGGAGAAGGCCGGGTTTCATTGCCTGGCACTCGCCAGTGGATAGACTCCTGTGGAGGTAGGGTTCCAAGCTCGACCAACTCCTCCAGCTTGGCCTTGGTGACGGAGGACTTCCCCCAATTGGCCGATATGGAGCTTGTGGATTTAGCCTTACTCGGCTGTTTCCCCTGCCTCTTGGGTGCCATGGGATTGACCTGGTAAAACATCGAAGGAAAAGACGTAAGGAACAAAAACTTGGAAGTTAGCAGGCAAGCAATTACCCGCAATTTGAACATAACCCGGCTATTGCCTCGCTGGGTCAAGAATGATTTATCCGGGTATCAAGTGACCTTACAAAATATATGGAGCTTTCCGTAAAAGCAAATGTTTGGAGGAGTTAGGGGGATGCTTATATGCTTACCATCTGCGAATGAGTCGGAGAAGTAAGATTTTCTGAGGAAGGAGAACAAGGGCGGAAATTTCAGATGGCCCGAGCTTAGATTGGGAATCCTATTTCTAAAATTGTGACCAGATTAACGGTTACTGGAGTTAGGGGAGTAATATAAGCTATGAATCCTATCCATAGGAATGTTTATGGTAAGTATCAGTGAGTTAATCCGCAGCCCGAGCCCGAGAAATCGGAGCTTTCAGATCTAATTAGAGGAAGAACTAAGAAATTGCGGGGGTGAGTTGGAGGATGTAAGGGACTTACTGAAGGAGATTGGAGTAAGGCCTTGCGGAGACAGATGGCGCAAGATTCGTGTCCTTTCGTGGTCGTTGGCCGGCGAATCGGAGGCTTGACGGTGGATTCGGGAGCCGGTGCGGCTCGCGCGGCGGCGGAGCGCAAACGAAGGCGGATGGGCTCCGGCGAGATGCGTGGGGTTCCCGTGGTGGCGCTCTGCGAGCTTGAACTTGGGGAGAAGAGAAATGGGGAAAGTGAGCCGTTAAGGGTTGAGTTTGCCTCCTGGGGCTTATTTATAATAAACCGGGTGGAAAAGCTTATCCTAACGGCGAAACCCGGGGGTTGCGGAGTAATAGTTGGACATTTTGAAATTTGAAGACGTGCTTTATATGCACTTAGATATGTCCCGAGAAAAGAGAAGGGGGGAGTCTCTTTCCTGGTATTAGCAATAATTATCGAAGAAGGTGCGAAGTCATGGAGTTCCTTACTAAAGCTCGAGTCTGGAAGATTAAAGGAGAACCCTTGAGGGAGAGCCGGGCTTTTACTTGGCTTCCTTGGTACCAGTCACGGCTATTCATCAGCGCGCTGCGCCCTGATTTTCATATGTTTGTGTCTTATATTTCTGTAGGGAATAGCCGGCGCTTCGAAGAGTAAATCTTGGAAGCCCAGGCTATTCTGGGGACTACTGATGAGGGGATAGTAACCCGGTATGCCGACTCTCAGGTGAGATCCGGCCCAAACGACGGATGGATCAAATCCGGCTAAGGACAAAGAAGCTTCTAGAAGGCCCAGGACTTGTAAGGATCGTAACCCGGATTGTGGGTTACGGTAAAGAAAGTTAGAGTTCGTATGAAGAGTTCGAATAGGACTCGGGAAGCGCTTTGTAAGGCAAGTCAAGGGGGATATGAGTACTATATAAACCAACCCCTGGGCTTCGTCTAAGAGAGATTCAAGTCATAACTGTAACACCTATTATCGAGTATCCAGTATAATCATATCGAGATCCGGCGAGTTGTTTTCCGGCTCTTAGATTGCTTTCCGCCATGTCTTCCTTCGAGCTAAACCCTCTCCCAAATACCTGTGTCGACTTGCCCCTAGATCAGTTACCCCCGGTAACATCTGCCGTGATTATCCCACGACATAGTACACGTAAACTTAGTCTGGGGCAGCTTCATCCTACTATGCCACTAAGATCATAAAATACTCAAGGAGGCAATAACATGATCATCAACGCCCACATACTCATATGTGTTCTACCCGTACAAAACATCTACGCATAGATCCGGCTCTGATACCACTGAAGGGGTCGTTGCATAGAAAACAAAAAAATTCGTACGCGAGAGACACCCGAAAGGCCAAGATCTAATCTAGGAGACGAAGTGCAACTGGAAAATAGAGGGTTAAGAAGAACACATATCCTCGAAGACACAAAGCGTTACGAGATCAAATCTCGTTGTTGGCGTAGTCGTACTCACACCAATCCCGATAGCGAGAAGATGAGCACCGCAATCCGGCGGTGCATCCGTGATGGGTCACACGTACGGTTGATGACGACCTCCGTTCCCTCGATCCAGCGGGGCGCGGAAGTAGAGGATCCCTCGGAACTCCAGCAGCACGACGGTGTGGTCTGGTGGAGAAAACTTCATTCAGGGCTTCGCCAAGCGCATGAACAAGTGGTGGAGCAGCGAGAGGAGGGAGGAAGAGATGACACAAGTGTGTGTGTGGGGGAGAGGGACCTCCCACCCCTCCTTTTATAGGAGGGGATGGCAGCCACGAATTTGTCGGTGTCTCCACCTCTCCCTCATCATGTGAGTGGAGTCTCCACTCAACCCACTCATTCTTCCATTAATTCCCACTCAAAATCCCAAGGGTTTTCTTTAATAAATAAAAAAACAATTTTATTTCTTTATTTTAATATTTGTTAATTCCATTAACAAACATTAACATATAACCCCTTGAGTTAGTTGTTAAATCTATTAACAAACATTTGATAACTATTTCAAAAATACCCGAAACAATTTCGGTGATTAGTTCAATATTCCGCGAAACAATTTCGGCGCTGTCCAAACTTTTCTCCGATATTCCGTATCCTCTCAAAATGCGTCATCGAACCTTAAGTGTGTCACCCTACGGTTCGCGAATAAGATAGACATGATCGAGACTCCTCTCCGATCAATAATCAACAGCGGGATCTGGAGATCCGTGATGACTCCTATATATTCAACGATGACTCTCGTGATCGTGTGAACCAACAACGTCGTGAACTATTCCCTTTGTCTCGCGATATTTTACTTGTCCGAGATTCGATCATTGGTATCAACCATACCTTGTTCAATCTCGTTACCAACAAGTACTCTTTTCTCGTTCCAGTGATATAACATCCTTGTGATCATATCACGTTCTTGCAAGCGGTTTCGATGTGATATCACCGAGAGGGCCCAGAGTATATCTCTCCGTCATTTGGATGGACAAATTCCACTCTTGATCCATGATCCTCAACTAATACTTTCCGAATACTTAACGACACCTTTATAGTCACCCTGTTACGGTGTGACGTTTGATTCCATCAAAGCACTCTTCCGGTATCAACGATTGACATGATCTCATGGTCTAAGGAATAAGTTACTTCGTATGTTTGATATAACAATGTAAACTAAATGACTTGATCGCATTGCTATATTCTCTTTGGGTATATGTTCATCACATCATTTTTCTAATGACATGACCCCGTTATTAATAACATCCAATGTTCATGATCAGGAAACCTTGATCATCTATTAATCAACAAGCTAGTTAAAAGAGAGGCTTTACTAGGAACCATTGTTTGTTTATTAAGCACACATGTATCAACGTTCCCGGTTAATACAATTCTAGCGTGAGAAATAAACATTCATCATAAACAAGGAATAAGATAATAACCATTTTATTATTGCCTCTCGGGCATATTCCCTTCAGGTTTACTTGCGATGACCAAACGTTCTTGAGGACACACGGTAATTTCGTCAAGTGCTTTCGCTTCATACAGTTGATTAATCTTTATTGTTTTGATAGGTGTTGTGTGGGTGAGCCTATGCTAATTTATTGCCCTAACTTGGACTAATACATACTTGTGAGTATACCCCTTGCAAGTATCCGCAACTATAAGAAAGTAATTAAGATAAATCTAACCACAGCCTTAAACTTTGGGTTCCTACACTCCCTCGTCCATCGGTTTCCTAACGGGAGTTTAGGTTTTTGCCACTCCGGCAACCCCACAATTAGTAGCCGAATACACAATGCATTCCCCTAGGCCCATAAAGGTGAAGTATCATGTAGTCGACGTTCACATGACACCACTAGAAGAATAGCACCACAACTTAAATATCAAACCATTAAATATTACTCAACATAATTCCACTACTAACATCTTGACTTCTCTCATGTCCTCAAGAACTGAACGAACTACTCACAAGACATCATATGGATCATGATCAGTGTCGGGGGGTACCTCCCGATAACGTAAAGCTCGGTGAGAAATGGTGTCCAAGAAGTGGACACCGAGATACTGTTGACCGAGTTAAGGAGGCTGCCGAGATGATTCTATCTCGGAAGGAGGAGTTTTGTGTTTCATCTTGTAGGTGGACGTTCCCTCGGGTTATCCGAGTTACACCTGGAGAAACCCGTTATGAGAAGAATATGTTATCCCGGAGCAAAGTCAATGGGTTAGGTGAATCCCGAAGATCACGAGAGAGTACACGCGGGGGGTTCAACTTACAAGGCAAATGATGTAGAGGCGTACATGGTTAACGTGCATGGGTATGGACAAGGCCACGTCCTGTCTCTGACAAGGGGGACAAGACACGCAACAGATATGAAGGCGGCGACTTCCATCACGTGTTAGCAGGCGTGCGCTATGGCACAGTGATCTCCGCCTAACCCTGTAAGCCCTGTCACTGGCCTCCAGTATATAAGGTTGCACACCCCCTCCTTCACGAGGGACACATGAACCAGACGGTTTTCAGTAGTTCATTTCTTCTTCCTTAGAGATAAAAGAGAGAGAGAGAGCTTCTTCCTCCTCTATCTCAGAGAGCTTGAGGAGCACTTTGTATCTTGGTTGACCACTGATATTGAGACAGACAAGCAGGAGTAGGGGTTTTACCTCCTCACGAGGGCCCTGAACCGAGGTAGATCCTTGTGTTTGCAGTGTTCCGAGCGCACCTTTTGGTTTGCCATCCCTCCCCGGATACCTATAGTGTCCATCGGCCCCTAACTCAAGCCATCCCATGAAATCTGTTGTGACATCACAATGACAGTTGTAGCCCACCGTGGGGCCAGCAACGGCGCTGGCTGGGGTTACTATCCGGACGGGATCTTCGTTTCCTTCTAGAGAGCGCATGGTTTCGGGCCTTGTCCATAGATTTGGCTCGTTCAATTTCGTCATCGAAAATGCGGGCTATTTCGGCGGCAAGCCTGTGCCCTCAGGCGGCTCTGTCATCGGCTTCACTACTCATCTGATGTACGTCACCACCAAGGTCACCCGTGGGTACTCGGAGAGGGTGATCGTAGCTGCGGACCCTCCTATAGTCTGCACGGTCTCGCGGCCGGCATATCGATCGCCTCACGGACATCGTGGAAGTAATGGTTATCTTGCCTGCTACTGAAGCAGGAAAGGCTGCGACCGGTGATACTTGTGCCAGTGTCGAGGTAACTTTATAGGCACGCAAGCCATTGGAGAGAAAGGAGAATCAACCGGGATACGTGGATCCCTCCACTTCGACCCCAAGGCTATCTTCCTTCCATGACATCATCGAGAAGCTGACTGTGCCAATGGCTACCGGTACGGATCCGACACTTTGCGCAGGCTCAGCTGGAGGAGCAGCGGCAGGCCATGCTGAAGGAGGCTGTCGAGATGTTGTGCGCCCAAGAGGAGTTCAACATCAATCTCTGTGAGTATAACAAGGCCCATGGTTTTACTCCTGTTGCTAAAAATTCTAGTCGCATAGATGCTGTGCAGAACCGAGGTCGAGATCTTGGTGCCGAGATAGCTAGAGATGGTAGAGCTAGAGCTAGTAAATCTGCTAGTGTTATCTCGGCTAGCAAGCCCAAGTATAGTTCTCTTGCTAAGAACCTTAGAGCTGCAGAGGCAGCAGCCGCCGAGTTACCCAACTTGTCCGGTGAAGCTCATGCTAGGCAGCATGACTGGGTTAATGAACTTGTGAGTGCAGCTAACAGGAAAAATGAGGCATTCAGGAAAGCAAACCCAGGTGTGACTACCTCCCAGGTGGTTCATTCCGGAGGATCTAAATCCGGTGGACATGCTTGTTCGCTGCATCTCGGTGGAGGACGTGCAGGGGTTGTAAACTCCGGAAAGCACAAGCAGCTGCAAGCCTATGACCCAGCAGACGCTAAAAAATAGTTAGCTGTACAGGGCAATGTCGGTCATGGGCATGTCGGTCAAGGAGACCCCGGTCAAGGCGGGGAAGGAGCAGTTCGAGATCAGCCGGTTGGAATAATCCCAACTGGAATGTCCAGTCTCGGTACCCGGCGCCTAACCCGGCTCGGCAGCAGCCTAGTGCCGGACGCCAAGACCGCTATGATGATGGTTACTCGGCAATGGAGGGAGATGGACATCCGAGAATTGAGCAAGTGATAAATGCGGGAGTGCTTGCCGGTCGATTTGGGACCCTGAGTGTTGCTTTCCAATGATGCCCGCTACAAGCTAGACAAAATATATCTGTCCGAGATGATGGAAGAGCTAGGCCCTCCGGGAACAGCATGCTTTGGGCCCAGGATCATGAAGGAGCCAGCGGTCATGAAGTTTTAGCTCGCGCGCAGAAGAAGAACATATGACGGCAGCACCAAGCCGGAGGATTGGTTGAATGATTATGTCACTTTTGTGCACATTGCCGATGGTAAACAACGATGGGCGGTGAGATATGTACCTCATATGTTGGCTAGAAAACTTTCTAGCAGACAACATTGATTGCTGGCTGGACTTCTCCGAGGCCTTCATCAGCAAGTGCACCAGCACATACCGGAGGCCGAACCGTGCACAACAACACTCTATGTGCAAGTAGAAGGAAGAGGAGACTAACCGAGAGTACTTGACTTGTTGGAGCACTTTGAGGAACACCTATGAAGGGTTGGTTGAGTCCCAAGCCATTGCTTGGTTTGCACAAGGTTGTAGGCATGGTAGCATTCTTTGGCAGAGGTTACAGAGGGAGATGCCAAAGACCCTGGCCGAGACAATCAAGATTGCAGATATGTATGCATTGGGTGATCCGACCCAGGCCCTGCTGAACTCGGTTGAGCCGAGTAGAAGATATTTCGGCAATGATTGTGTCGGATCCTCCAGGCGGAATGACCGCCAGGATTTCCGAAACAAGAGTAGAGATGATAGACCAGACTTCCGGTATGGCTTGAACCATGTTGCAACAGTTGATCCATATCAACCTAATGTTGGCAACAACTAGAGGCAGAAGAAAACTAGGGCCCAGTATGGGCAGAACCAGAGCAACAAGAAAAAGTGGACAGACCAGAAGAAACCTTGGGAGGATCAGTAGAGGTTCACATTTGAGGTGATGAGGGATGGGTCGTGCAGCTATCACACTAGGCACCCCAGCACGCCGGCTAACCACATTACTCGGTAGTGCAGTTGGTACGACCGAATCAAGAGCGAGGGCTTTGGCCAGTTGCCTCCTCTGCCACCTCTGCCACTCCCGGGTTCAGATGTTCATCCCATCAGAGCAGCAACCCCGAGACCTGCAGAGAACCAGAGGAGGCCAAAGAATGTGAACCAAGTTCAAGGAGACTGCAACAAGAACAACTACAACAACAATGCCGGTGGCAGTGGCCGAAATGATGACCAGGAGCACCATCAGAGTTACATGGTGTTCATAAGAAAACCATATGACAAGCAGAGCCAGCACAGGAGTGCAATGGAAGTAAATGCTATGATGCCGGCTGTGCCGGAATTCATTTACTGGTCTGACCGGGAGATCACTTGGTCCCGCGTTGATCATCCCAAGATCATGCTGATGGCGTGTAGTTGACGGGGGACTTTCTGTTGATGATGACTTTGAAATCCCCGGAAAGGGCACCAGAAAAGAGCTTGATGTCTACGCACGCTTTTATTCTTGTAGATAGTGTTGGGCCTCCAAGTGTAGAGGTTTGTAGAACAGCAGCAAGTTTCCCTTAAGTGGATTACGCAAGGTTTATCGAACTCAGGGAGGAAGAGGTCAAAGGTATCCCCGTCAAGCAACCCTGTAATCATGATAAAAGAAGTCTCTTATGTCCCCAACACACCTAATAAAATTGTCAGTTGTATAGGTGCACTAGTTCTGCAAAGAGAGAGTGAAATACAAGTAATACATATAATTATAAGTGATAATAGCAATCTGAAATAAAAATGGAAGCAAGCAAACATGTAGTAGAACAGTTTGTAAATGGTATTTCAATGCTTGGAAACAAGGCCTAGGGATCATGCTTTCACTAGTGAACACTCTCAACAATGATAACATAATTGAATGCATAAATATCTCTCTTCATTATGCTACTCTAAACCACTCTCCGGTCGAATAAGAAACACCAATTCATTGCGTAGAGCTATAACAACACTCCTCAAGTTTGTATTCCCATGTCTAGGTAACCCCACGCTGTCACTATGAGCGCCCTAGAAGGTACTAAACAAACGCCACAATTTCATAGGGTCATCCAACACAATATATAAATATCATGCTAAACCACATGGTGCACACACTATCACCTTTACACCGTGATCAAAATGTTTACGGAGATCTCATAACAAAACCACTTGAGTAGCATAACATATGAAGAGTAACATCTACTTATCAACTAGATTACAAACCTCACGATCACATAAAGATCACACCATGGGAGAGAGAGATGAAACACATAGCTACCGGTAGAGCCCTCAGCCCCAGGGGAGAACTACTCTCTCCTCCTCATAGGAGACAGCAACAGCGATGGAGATGGCGGTGGAGTCGATGGAGATGGCTCCGGGGACACTTGCCCGTCCCGGCAGGATGCCGGAATAGAGATTTCTGTCCCCCGAAACTTGTCGGCGGCGGCAGCGGAGCTACAGAACTTTTCAGGGAAAAGGCTGATTGATCTAGGGTTTATGCATCACGGAGTATATATGGGCGAAAGGGCGATGCCGGGGGGGGGGGTGGCCAGGGGGTCCACACCACCTGGTGGCGCGGCCAGGGGGACCCGCGCCACCCTATGGTGTGGCCACCCTGTGGCCCCCCTCTGCGTCTCTTCGGGACTTCCTGGACCCTTCGAGATTTCTAAGACATCCGTACTTCGAATTTTCCAATTCCGAGATTATTTCTAGAGCAACTTTTCTGAAACTAAACACAACAGAAAACAGGGAACTGGCTCTGTGGCATCTTATAAATAGGTTAGTCCGGAAAATCGATAAAAATGACATAAAGTGTGTAGAAAACATGTGGGAAATAACATGAAAACAACATGGAACATCAGAAATTATGGATACATTTATGACGTATAACATTGAGCGGACAACGACGTCGCCTAGAGGGGGGGGGGGTGAATAGGCGATTAAAATTTTCCGGTTAAGGCTTGCTAAATGCCGAAATAAACTAGGTGTTTAAATTAACAAGCATACAACCTAAATATTGTATGGTCAACTAGATGCACTAACAACTTATGCTAAGCAAGAAAAGTAACAAGGTGATAGCAAGATATATAACTTCAAGCTCGAAGGATATCACAATGTAAATTGCATAAGTAAAAGGCTCGGGTATAGAAATAACCGAGGCACACAGAGACGATGATGTATTCTCGAGTTCCTCCCACAAAGGGGAGTACGTCTAGTTGGAGGGGTGTGAGCTCGCCACAAAGGCCTACTCAACGCCACAAAGGCCTCACCCTATTCTCCGATGAACTTCCGCCACGAAGGCCTAGTTCACCTTCCACTATTGGCAACCTTCAAACCCGAGGCACGCATCCACAACTCAATTGGAGGCTCTCGGTGTCACCACAGTCTTGGGGCACACATCCACAACTCAATTGGAGGCTCCCAAGAACACCACAAGTCGTCTAGGGTCCAAGACCCAAGAGTAACAAGCTCACAATCTTTCACTTCCACGAATCCTCTTGGAGAGACCAAACCGATGCAACCGATGCAAATGGCAAGAGCACAAGTGCTCGAATCCTCCACTCTCAAATTCCAACAAAGCAACAAATGCTTATGGGGGAATAAGAGAGGAAGAACAATGGAGAAACACCAAGAACTCCAAGATCAAGATCTACTAGGTTTCCCTCACTAAGAAGGAGGATGGATTGGTGGAAATGTAGATCTAGATCTCCTCTACCTTCTCCCTCAAAGATATGCAAGAATCATTGGAGGGATTGAGAGAGAAGCAAGCTTTCGAAAGTCAACAATGGTGGAGAGAGAGAGGAAAAACGGGTTGGGAAAGGCTTTTGGACTTTAGGGAAGAAGACCCTTAAATAGGGGCTCAAAACTAGCCGTTTTCTGCCCAAAATGCGTCCAGGCCGTATTTGGTCCGGAAAAATCCGGACCCTGGATTCATCCGGACTGATTCCGGATTGCAACAGAGAAATTCACGTTGCACTCGGATTTGTCCGGATTGAATCCGGATTGCAAGAGGGAAACTGACACCCGATACGAGAAATGCTATAACTTTTGCATATGGACTGCGTTTTCGATGTTCTTGGGCTCGTTGAAATCGCAACAACGAGCACTACAAGAATATGCACAGAAACATCATTTTACATTAATGGAAAATAAAACCAAATGGGTAAAGGTTTAAACCTCTCAAATAGGAACACCCGGTAAAACCTCCAACACGAAAACACACATAACTTTTGCGAATGGACTCCGAATTAGGTGAAACCAAATGGGTTGGAAAGGTAATAACAAGGACAATCCAAAAAAAAGGAATGGAGAAGTTACCACACATGGAAGGTGTGCAAACATTCTCAAAGCTGAACCGGATATTTTCACCACCGAAATCGCAACAAGTTTTTCTTACCAAAACCGTTTTCGATAAACCTTGGCTTGCCATGAAGATCACGACAAGCACTAAAATCCAAAGGATACTAAACCCAAATAAGAACCAAGAAAGATGATATGCAAAGTATGCAAAGGTTTGAGCTCTCCATAACGATTCGATCAAGTTACTCACTTGAGAGCCCCTCTTGATAGTACGACTATCTATCCTATAACCCGGTCTCCCGAAGACACGAGACCGGTAAAATAGAAAACCTATCAAGATTATACCTTTGACTTGAGCATTCCACTTGAGCTAGATGATGACGATCTTGACTCTCTCAAGTTGAATCTTCTTTCTTGATTGTGCTTGCTAGCACAAGCTCCGCTTGATGAAGACTTGCAAGTTGCTTCCCCATACACCATTATGGGAGAGACTAGCTCCCCCATACACCATTATTGAAGAGACCCTTCTCGGCAAATCTTCACAAGGACACAGTCTCCAAAAGGGTGGCAAGCATCAAGCATAGGATATCTTCTAGATTCTTCACTTGAGCTTCCACGTCAAACTAGATGACGAACACCGCTTCACGACGACATAGACCACGGGCTATAGGAAATCTTCCTTTTGGTTCATGCCAATGGAAAGATACCTAACAACACATAGAGATGCCACACACACATATGATGGGTTAGTTCACAAAGCTATATTTACAATTGCTTACCATACCATGAGATACACAATCCCACTTGGTACAAATTGTAGCTTTGTGTGTTGACCACTTGCTTGATCAACCTTGTATCTTTGCTTCTCACTTCAAATGATGATGTCTTGAAGATGATAATGAAAGATTACCTAATCCTTTACTTCAAGACACACTAGCAATAAGCTCAACTCAAATCATGACCATTCTTCATATAAATCCATGAATATAACAATGGCCATCAAGGAAGCTAATAGAGTTCAACACATGAACTGCATTATTTCCTATGGACAAGATCTACAAGGATAACTCAATGCAAACATTATTCCATAAGGATTGTCATTAATTACCAAAACCACATATGGGGCACCATGCGCTTTCAAACGTGCCTAACCTGGGAGGTTATGCTTTGGTGCTGGACCCGACTTGCATCGGACCTGAGATAAACGTCAAATTCACCCGGTTTCTCATTGACAACGGGAGCAGCATAAACATCATGTACCGGGATACTATGGTGAAGTTGGGCCTTACCGAGAACATGCTTCAACCCAGCCGGACTACCTTTCATGGTATTGTGCCGGGAGTATCTTGTGTGCCTATGGGGAAAGTTTGGGTTGATGTGTTGTTCGACACCCAAGAAAACTACCGTACCGAGAGCTTGCAGTTTGAAGTGGTTGATCTCGAGAGCCCCTACCATGCTCTACTCGGCAGGCTAGCACTGGTTAAGTTCATGGCCTCAACCCATATCGCTTAAGATGAAGATCCCGGGTTCCCATGGCATCATCACTATCTCGAGTGACTACAAGCGCTCTGTGAAATGTGCTTCAGCCGGATCTCGGTTGGTCGAGTCACTGGTCATTGCTGCCGAGAAGAAGAAGATAGATGAGGTGATGGCCATGGATCAGTCCGCTCAACTCGGCATGCCAGGAATGACTAACCCGCATCAGAGTGCCACATTCCAGGCCACCAAGGAGATCAAGAAGGTGCAGATTGACCCGGAGTTCCCGGAGCGTGAGGCCAATATTGGTGCCGGGTTGGAGGAGAAATAGGAAAGCGAGCTCATCCACTTCCTCCGTGATTATCGGGACAACTTTGCATGGTAGAATCAGGACCTGTCGGGTGTTCCGAGGGAGTTGGTTGAGCTCTTGCTGCATGTGAGACCGGATGGTAAGCCGGTGAAGAAGACTCTACGGCGCTTCGTTGTACAGAGAAGAAAAGCAATAGGTGGCGATAGCACAAGGCTATTGGCAAGTGTATTCATCATGGAGGTGCTACACCCGGACTGGTTGGCTAACTTGGTCCTAGTAGAGAAGAAGAAAGACGACCCTATGGTGGATGTAGTGTGGCGTATATGTATTGATTACACAAACTTGAACAAGGCATGTCCGAAAGATCAAGTGATCGATTCCACTGAGTGGTGTGAGCTATTATCATTTGTAGATGCGTATTCTGGTTTCCAGTAGATACCCTTGAACCCTGAGGATCAAATAAAGACTGACTTTATTACCCAGTACGGGGCTTATTGCTATCGTGTCATGTGTTTTGCTTTGAGAAATGCTGGTGCCACTTATCAGAGATGCATGCAGAAATGTTTGCAAGAGAAAATTGGCAAGAATGTGAAGGTATATGTGGATGATATTTTCATCAAGACAAAGGAGAAGAGCACTCTCCTAGATGATCTCCGAGAAACATTCGCCAACCTGCGTAAATTCTAGTTGAAGTTGAACCCAACCAAGTGTACTTTCGGTGTCTCGACAGGCAAGTTACTCGGTTTCCTCGTGTCTAGCTAAGATATCGAGGACAACCTGTCCAAGATAAAAGCTATTGAAAACACGTACCTGCCGAGATCACTGAAGGATGTGCAGAGATTCAATGGATGCTTGACATTCTTGAGTCAGTTCATTGGGAGAATGGGGGAGAAAGTACTGCCCTATACCAGCTAATGAAGAAGACAGACAAATTTATCTGTAACCCGCAGGCTGATGCGGCCTTCCGAGACCTAAAAAAGATGCTGAGTCCGGCACCAGTACTGGCATCTCCACTGCCCAAGGAGCCAATGTTGCTCTATATTGCAGCTACCAACCGAGTTGTCACTGGGGCAGTGGTGGTGGAGCGATTTGAGGAAGGTAAAATCTGTGCAGAGGCTAGTATACTATGTCAGTGAGGTGATCTCCAACTCCAATCAGAAGTAGCCTCACTACCAGAAGATGACATAGGGAGTCTATATGGCGGCCAAGAAGCTCAAACACTATTTCCAAGAGAATTCAATGACAGTGGTGAGTGCTGCCCCCGTCTCGGAGATCATGGGCAACACATATGCAAGTGGCAGGGTAGCCAAGTGGGCCATTGAGTTGGCTGCATATACACCACTGTATGCGAGAAGAGATTCCATCAAGTCTCGGGCACTGGCAGATTTCCTAGTTGATTGGGCCAAGATGCAATATGATCCACCATTACCGGAATCTAATTTCTGGAAAATGCACTTTGATGGCTCCAAGGTAAAGGAAGGTCTCGGAGTGGGTGTTGTACTCACCTCGCCCAAGCATGATCAGCTAAAATATGTATTGCAGATCCATTTTGCGGCATTTAACAATATAGTCGAGTACGAGGCTCTTATCCATGGATTGAAAGTGGCCAAGGAGATTGGCATTCGCCGGATTGTATGCTATGGTGACTCGGATCTTGTAGTTCAGCAAGCATCTGGCAATTGGGATGCATTGGATGCCAACATAGCCTCTTATTGCTTCCATGTACAAAACATTTCCAGGTTCTTTGATGGATGCGAGTTTCATCATATACACCAAGCTGAGAATGAGGCTGCCGACATACTGTCCAAGTTGGGTTCATCCCGATAGGCTATCCCGGGTGGAATTTCATTGGAACATCTCCGGAAGCCGTCCATCAAGCCCTCGCATGAGTCTGATTCTATCTTTGTCCCCGTCAATCCGGAATCTAAAGCTGTCCCGATGGATGTAGATGTGGGGAGCATCATGGAGAACTCGGGGATTGGTCTCCTCAACTTGGGGACTGCCTGGCTGAACTCGGGGACTCGGGAAATGGTTCTTATTCCGGATCCTTCAATGACGGTTGAAGACATGGAGATTGATGAGCCTATATTTGCTCCTCGCCCAGTGCCACGGTGGGATCAAGCTATAATGTCATACCTGGTGGATGGTACCCTCCCGAGTAATTAAGTCTTAGCTAGGAAAATACAAACAAGATCCATGGGCTATACCATCATCAATAAAGAGCTACATAAGAGAAGTACTACAGGAGTGCTCCAGCGCTGTGTTGAGCCAGAAGAGGGAGAAGAAATTCTCCGAGAAATACATCAAGGAGAGTGTGGGCAACACGCCTCATCTTGGTCTCTAGTGAAGAAAGCATACAAGCACGGTTCTTTTGGCCCACTGCCTTGCAGCAAGCAGAAGACATAGTGAGGAAGTGAAATGGGTGCCAGAGATATGCCAGCAAGATCCATATGTAGGCTTCAGAACTCAAGACCATTCCTATCACTTGGCCATTTGTAGTATGGTGCTTGGACATGGTGGGGCATTTCAAGCCAGCCCGAGGTAACATGACTCACATGTTGGTAATGGTGGACAAGTTTACAAAGTGGATATAGGTGAAGCCAAATCGGAAGTGTGATGGGCACACAACTATGACTTTCCTGAAAGATATAATATTGAGATATGGCTGCCCACATTGGATTATCTCGGATAGTGGCACCATTTTGATGAGGGCTTTTGCTTGGTTCTGTAAGGAAAAGAGGATCCGACTTGACATTACGCCAGTCGCACATCCGAAAACAATTGGGAAAGTCGAGAGAGCCTATGGCATGGTTCTATCCGGGATAAAACCTCGGTTGATTGGGCCATTGCAGCGAACCCTGGGTTGTTGGCTGGATGAGCTACCAGCGGTGTTGTGGAGTCTAAGGACTACCCCTAACCGATCTACTGGCTATACGCCATTTTTTCCTTGAGTATGGAGCAGAGGCAGTACTGCCCACCGAGATAGAACATGACTCGCCAAGAGTAACCATTTTTACAGAGGCAAAGGCAAGAGAAGCCCGAGAAGATGATGTTTATTTGCTAGAAGAAGCAAGAGAGTTGGCTCTGTCAAAATCACTTGTATATCAGCAAAGCCTTAGGCGCTATCATAGCCAAAAAGTGAACCCTCGGGTGTTCCGAGAAGGAGACATGGTGCTTAGGCTTGTGCAATGCACAGCCGGGATGCACACACTTTCCCCTCTAATTAAGAAACAGTAAAACGGCTTAAGCTACGAGCCACCAGAGCCATTTGGAACTCTCAACCGTGCGATCTTACTAATGTAGGCCTGAGATTAGCTCGCTAATCGCGAGTCCTCTTTTAACTCAGCGATGGTCTGTACCGATTCGTTTAGACGGGCCACTGGAGTTTTTACGGACTCTACTTCGCAGAACTATCTAGCCCATCCGTCGTTATTTGGGCTGTAATGCATCATTTGGGCCAGCCGAAACATTGGGCGCTTCAGCGCGTGGGTGACGAGTGACGATCGAGCCCGCCTGCTTTGCCGACCGAGTCAGCTCAACACGACGTTGATTCAGATCGAGAGAAAACAAATGAGAGAAAAAATGGGGATTGGGGCCGTCGCGAAGCGGCAGGTGCCTGGGGAGGAGATTCCATAAGGGATGAAGGGCGACGATGCAGCGAGCGGAAAAGCGGTTGGGCGCCCGATCTATGGTTGGCCGGTCGATGGAATGGGACATCGAGCTCCGATGCAGCCTTCGGCAGCTGATGCGACAGCGAGCGCGCCTCAAGGTCTGATGCGTTACTCCTGCTGATTGAAGTCGATTCGTCTGATTGAAGCCGGTATTAATTTTCAGCTCATGTAAACCAAACAGTAACGGCTTCCATCGTGCATAAATCGCCTGCGGCCACTGATGATGGTGCGTTACTGTGCCCAGTTTCACGTGCCGTATAGATTCTTCGGTTTTCTGAAGCTCTCTCTATACCGTTCTTCCTAGAGCATAACCTCCTGGATCAACGGTGTTGTCAGGTTGACTCTTTGTCATTCAAAATCCCCATTTTCAGCATACAATTGTCGTCCGTTCTAAAATCTGAAATCATTCTTTTTCTGCAGGTGGAGTTCATCCTGGTTCCGTTCAATTCATTCCATCAAATCTTGGTCTCTGGTTGGATTTATTTGATTGTGGAATTCTTCTTCTGTCAGGTGATATGAGATCCTTGGTTACGTGTAGTTTCCTAGGCTTTATAAAATGTAAGTTTTGTTTCATCCTTTAATAGCTTCATCCCTTTTTCGTCCATATTATTAATTCTTCTTTAAATTCATATAATATCCTTGGTCACTGATGCTATTTCTTCTGTAAGTCTAGCTAACTTATGTTTATTCATAGCATATATATTATATGGATCAACTTATTCCTTTTTTCAGAATTTAGATTTAATAAACTCATGTTAAATGGAAAGTCCGAAAAAGTACCTTTTGATCAAGTATTCGACTAAGGCTCCCTCACGGTGCTGTCGTGGATTCTATGTCCTACGGACTAACCTTATAATTTTATTTATCCTTTGTTATTGCAAGATATGAACTGCAATTACTCCACTATCTGAACCAGAGTTAGTCCGATGTGGACGAATCATGAAAGTTTGACATTTTGGTTAGGTGAGATTATGTTCTTGGTTATGCTTTTAGAAGTTTCTCATGGAATTTAAGACGTTCTTTGGCTACAAAGTTGAGCATATCTATTTTGTGCATTCATGTTTACATGGATTTCAGCGGTACTGCATCGGTAGATCTACATGAAGGATATCTTTGGATAAATTAGACGTTGGTGCCACAACACGACATGGAGAATGATACGGAGCTCTACTTCACGTGTCTTATTCTTCATGGAATTGAAGCTAGCCTATTGTTATACGGATGGACACTTGTATTTGCAACTGCATTGCTAAAAATGTGATATCTTATAAAAAAAAATACTAATTTAAATATGAATCTCAACTGTCAGAATTCTTATTTTGCAGCAGTACTATGCAAGCAGAATGCCAGGACTTCTGTGCAACAGCCAAAATCGTTCCTAAACTTTCTTCTTCAACAGAACTGATGCATGAGAAGATTTTTTGAGATATCCATGCATGCTATTGCTAAGCAGGTGATTTTATATTTTTTTCTGGCTGTGTTTCCATGTTACCGTACAGAGTAGTTTATGCATATATGGGATTTTTATATTCCCAGATTTGTTGTTTTGGTTCTTCTATATATTTTCTGAATCATATTCCATTGTAGGATTTTGTTCTCCTCAGGTTTAATCACAAAGTGCAAAACATGCAATGTATAGTGATTTAGAGATCAATATTAACCTTTCAGGTTTGACTGAGGCAACATATCTGATAGGGATATAATAGAGGTCCATGAGGTCTATCCATGCTTGAGTTGGAAAGAAAATTGAGCCTCACTGATGTTTATTATAAGGTGAATTCTTTCCTAACAAATAATGTTTGTGTTCATGAGAATGTTATACTACCTAAACCTATAAATTTATGTATGATTAGGTTTATTAATAACACAAACATGGATGGAGAAGAGGAAGCAAGGAGCAAGAGAAGGAGGCGTGGAAAACAACAACAAGGAAATGATGTTTCAGTTCGGACTGCCAGAAGTCCCGAATTTGAAATAGTCATGGATTCTTCATACGGGCTCCAAATACAGCAAACGAGCACAATACGGATAGGAAATTTGATGGGATTTCCAATGGATCTGGCCCCATCAACAAATTTGACTCGTGCAAGCCGTGGTGACCGAAACAATCCACGAATAGTTTTCTGCCAGTTTCCAAATCGAGTCCAATTGGCTGCACCCATGTTGGGTCAGTTTGTATCTGAGTTGGTTGAGTCCAAACGAGTAGGGATAGGTTAATTTCGTGGGAAACACCCCCTCCCTCATATATAGCTACCACCCATGTGGAATAGATTAGACTACGTTAAATCCAAAAACCCTAGACCTCTAGATTGAAACTGCTTGTAAGCCTTTCATCTGGAAGTTCATCTGCAAACTTTACATGATACCTGCTGTTCCACTGGGAATAAGACGGTACATAACCACTTGTAGTCGGTGGATTACTTGTGCAAGAGTGTGGAGTTGAGAATATCCTTGGGATTGCTATCTTTTGCATTGGCATTAGGGATCAGCCGGGAGAGTTCTTAGTGGCGCACTAGTTATCATACTGGACTTATCTGTGAGTTCACTGAGAAGATTGGGCCACCCCTTATCATCTTGGTATCAGATTTACAGGTTGCCTCGGTGAGCTATCATATTTTCCCTTTAGTTTGAGTGTTTTTATTACCTATCCAGAAAATTGCCCCATAAAAATAGTGTAGTTCATTACCATAGCCTTAGATCATCCCCAATTTGCAATCTCTAGTTGCTGTTCGTGTTGATTTTGTGTTTATTTTCTCCTTTTGTGTCTTCAATTTTCGAGTTAGGGTTACGGTTCATCGTGTTCGTCTTTTTGTGTCTAGATCTATACCGAAAAAGTTCCACCAAAAAGAGTTGCCATCACACACTTTCGCCCCGTATCACAGTCGAGCCTTACCCAAACCGCGCGCGCCTTGTCGTTTTACTTCCGCGCTGCTACCAATCCTAAACCACGCGCGCTCCTGTCGTCTTTTCCCGCACCGGCCAAATCGCGTCGCTACTACAGTTTCCATCGAAACCAGCGGCGGTTGCCCTATCCACGCGCGAGCCGCACTCCAAGACGCGACCGGCCGCAGGATTCTATCCCGTGTCGGCAATTCCGGCAGCTACCAGACGGAAATGCGCGCGTTGGCCCCGCCCACGTGCGAATCTCAGCTGGCCTCGATCCTATGCGCGCGCCCACACCGATTTCCGCTCGCACTCGATCTGCCAAAAAGCGCTACCGGCCAAAGATTCTCGCTGCGTTTCCAGCGATCCCGGCGCGATGTTTGTTCCGTCAAACAACTACCGGCCAGAAGCAGTTTCGGGCTCCGTGCCAATGGCCCACCGGCCACGCGCGTTCCGCCCACTGTCCCGGTTCTTTTCCAATCGCTACACGACAACCGCTAGCGCGGAATTCCTGGATCTACGAGCCGAACTGGTTCCGGTGACCGCGTCACGGAAATCCTCTGTTGTTTCCACCTGACTCGCACCGTTTCGCTAAAACGCGTTGCGCCCTACGCGCGTTCTGTTCCGTGTCAGACCCCGAGTACCAGGCGCGCGTCCCCGCGATTTGGACTAGTACTTCTCTACTGTGTGCTGCTATAACTCATTTTTCTCCTAATTTTCTCCTAAGTATTCTTGTGCTGAACTTTGTGAGCCTTAGCCAAAGACTTTCTAAAGCAAAATTTAGGTACCATAACCCATAAGACTAGCTATCTTTTGCTCGTTTTCAGTCTGCTCTTTATCTCATATTTGTGTCACATTGTTCATAGCATTGTTATCACTTGACAGTATTGCTCCTAGTGTTGTTATTTGGCCAGTAAAAAGTATTAAAAAAAGAGAAAAAAGAGAATTGAAAAAAAAAAGCAAAAAGGCCCTGAGATACATTGATATATTTGTGGAGCTGTTTTCATCATTGCTATATTGACACACTATTGAGCAATCTTGTGCCTGGATATTATTTGAGCTTGGCTAGTGTCTTTCCAGTGCATTGCAAAATTTCCTCCATATATTTGCATTGCCACATTTGTCTCCACGTGTGTGTTTCCTGTGCTTTTTATATCACATTGGACAGCAAATAGGAATTGTTATTTTTGGTTTTGTTAGGTATCCATACCAAGCCCCACCATACGCCTTGTTTGTCATGTGATTGTTAACACCCTGGGTATTCTCTTCTTCACATCAAAGCATATTAGTTGCCACTACTTGTTGGTAAGTATTTCTATTCACTTTGGAACGGTAAGATAATCTATTGTCTTGCTAGATGTTTGAGTGAGTTGTGAGAGAACACCACATCCCTTTGTTATTTTGTTACTAACAAATTAATCAATGGAGTTTTGTAGTTCTTCTGTGTGCAGTGATAGTTTCTGGGAGGAGGATTCTAGTGGAATACATACGGCAAATTTGTTCCACTTCACAGGAGACATCAATGGTAGTATTGTTGCTATTACCCTTGATAAGGGTACACGACTTAATTTTGTTAGTATTGAGGTTGTTGAAGCATTACAGTTGACATCTTATGCAACTCGCAGTTCATTTATGTTAAAAACTAATGATGTTACACTTCACATTACTCATGCTACCTGGATTCCGTTAACTATTCATGATCATACAGTACGAATTAGGTGTAATGTGCTTCCTAGAGCTTTTACTTGCTGTCACCTTTTGTTGAGTGCATTTTGGTGCAATAGCTATAAGGTTAATTTTGATAGCCATTATCCTGATTTACAATTCTTGTGGAATAATAAGATAGATTGGATAATACATGAATCTCCTACAAATTTTAAAAGAATTAGACATCAACCATTGGTTATGAGATTTGTAGAGGTTGAGAAGACCTATGAGGTTGTTTCTACTAATGTAACTATGTCTACTCCTAGTGTTGTGTCTTGTGATGTGCAGGTTGCTTTTGAAGAAAGGGAGCCTATAGTACAACCTGCACCACAACCACCACCACCACAACCATTGGAGGAGCATGCCATTGTGCCTAGTTTTGTTTCTTGTGATATGCAGGTTACTTTGGAAGAAAGGGATCCACAACAAGTAGAACCTGCATCACCACTTGAGATAGTTGAATTGGTACCTAATTATTCTGAGGAGGATGCTATTGATAAAGGTGCTAATTTTGTGTTACCCCTCTCAAGTATTGAATTATGTGAACCCACTAAATTGCTAATTGATTCTAGCGAGTTAACAAGCATAGATAGTCCAACTACATGTGATAATATGCTAATTTCGAAATTTCATCATGTGGTTTTGATTTCACATAAGGAAGTACTTGCTAAAATACCACCTAATGATATTGTGGATTACATCATGTTAAATGAACCAATTGATGTGCAAAGTGCTATGAAAAAGGCTGCTGAAATTTCATATGTAAATTCTAGCAATTATGTTTCTTCTTTCACTTTTAACTTGATTGGTGACTATAACCTGAGTGAAATTTTTATGGTGGATCATATATGCATAACTTGTGATAAAGTGTCCGAATTGAACATTGTTTTACCTTGGGTAAATAAGCTACAACTTCCTACATATGACATGATTTTACACATATGTGGTTGCCACAATACTTGTCACATACATGTGCTAATAAATTGTTCTTCACTTATATTTGCAAACTAAGTTGCAATTTACATGATGATTATACTAAACATGAGAAGAAAATTATGTGTAGTACTACTCGGCCATTACTTTCATATATATATCAGAGTAGCACAGTTGAAGCATGGTATCCACTATATAATGAATTAATTTGTTTGGATTGCTTCGACTTTACTACCACCAATTTTAATCATAGATCTTCTATGGAGACACTTGGTTTGATACTATACAATAAAAATTTATACATACATGTCTCTCCTTTTGAGCATGGTTTAATGAGCTTCACTTATATTTGCAATTATGATTGCTATTTTATGGAGTGCTATGACAATTATGTGATGTTTTTAAGCAAAATTCGTGGTCACATGTCTAGGGCACAATTTTATGATATGATAACAACTAATGCACCTCATTATAGATATTTGTATTGTGCATACAAGTTGTTCTTTTTGTTTCTTCCACTTTCAGCTTACTACAAGCTGAGGATGGCTTGTCTTGAAGAAAGGGAGGATGATAGGGATATAATAGAGGTCCATGAGGTCTATCCATGCTTGAGTTGGAAAGAAATATTGAGCCTCACTGATGTTTATTATAAGGTGAATTCTTTCCTAACAAATAATGTTTGTGTTCATGAATGTTATACTACCTAAGCCTATGAATTTATGTATGATTAGGTTTATTAATAACACAAACATGGATGGAGAAGAGGAAGTAAGGAGCAAGAGAAGGAGGCGTGGAAAACAACAACAAGGAAATGATGTTTCAGTTCGGACTGCCAGAAGTCCCGAATTTAAAATAGTCATGGATTCTTCATACGGGCTCCAAATACAGCAAACGAGCATAATCCGGATAGGAAATTTGATGGGATTTCCAATGGATCCGGCCCCATCAACAAATTCGACTCGTGCAAGCCGTGGTGACCAAAACAATCCACGAATAGTTTTCTGCCAGTTTCCAAATCGAGTCCAATTGGCTGCACCCATGTTGGTGTTGGTTTATCTGAGTTGGTTGAGTCCAAGAGTGTGGAAACACCCCTCCCTCATATATAGCTACCACCTGCGTGTGGAATAGATTAGACTACGTTAAATCCAAAAACCCTAGACCTCTAGATTGAAACTGCTTGTAAGCCTTTCATCTGGAAGTTCATCTGCAAACTTTACATGATACCTGCTGTTCCACTGGGAATAAGACGGTACATAACCACTTGTAGTCGGTGGATTACTTGTGCAAGAGTGTGGAGTTGAGAATATCCTTGGGGTTGCTATCTTTTGCATTGGCATCAGGGATCAGCCGGGAGAGTTCTTAGTGGCGCACTACTTATCATACTGGAGTTATCTGTGAGTTCACTGAGAAGATTGGGCCACCCCTTGTCAATATCAGTATCTTGAACTGGCTTTGATGTCTGCCATATATCCCTTTTTAGTTTCTTCCTCACTTCTTCATATAATTTATTGCTTGGTTGATGTCCAAGGTATATATCTTTGCTTTCATTCACACATGTCGCAGTTATGTCCTAACTGTAGATATTTAACGATATGCTCATCCGTTGCTACAAGTTGTGTTAACTATAATCCCATGCGGTACTTACTGCATAATAAAAAAAAATCTTATAAGTTGGAAGGTTTGAATTGGAAGGTCAGTTTTGTACTTGCACATAAGTTGCTTTTCATTTAGAAAATTATAAGCTGGTGGTATATATGTTCTACGCCAATTTAATTTAAACTATCTTTACATATTCTTCTCATATTCTCCAACTAAAATAACACTGATTATTTGTGTTGTATTACCTCATGTCCGCACATGTACCATGATGCCAAGACTGCTGCAGGCACCAACCATACCATGACCCAAGGATATCATCCTTTTGACAGTGGCACTAAACATATATGCTTTTCTCTTGAAACGAGGCAAAAGCTTTGCCTTTAAGCAAACATTGTCACCCACGGCCTAAGCCGAAAAAAATAAAAATGGTACAAAGCGAGGGGGGGCACCCACAGCGATCAACCCGTGAGGCCAGCGAAATCTTTCGCCCTAGCCAGGATCCAATTTTTGGCCTCGCCCTTGATCTGCTGAAAAGGGTAGAGGGCATCGTGAACTTCTTGTTGAAAATCCTCGCGTTCCGCTCCTTCCAAATTTCCAAGCCTACAGTTCTCGTTTTTCTTTGTTTCCTTTATAATTTATCCTTTTGGTTGTTACTTTTTAGGCGATTCAGGTATTACTAAACCTTACTTGGAAACCATAAATGGGACATCTGAAGGCTGTCAGTATTGTATCTGATTGACCATTTTCTCATGGCACCAAGTGGGCACCATGTTGCATCATATCACGTGGAAACTTATTGATGATATATTTTCTTATTTATAATACAAGTGTAACATCATCTTGTATCTATTGTATTGTTCTTAAGGACAATTATATTTGAAGCAATTTAGTTAATGATTTTTCTTTTGGGACCATAAACTCCCTGTTTTTTGAACTGTGAATTTGTACCCTACCTTTTTCGGTCAGATTGACTTGGTGGCTCCATAATAAAACCCACAGGAAAGGCTTTAAGATTGGTATGCTCTGACTTGATGAAACTAGCTCCGAAACTTCATTTTTTCTTGTATAATTTCGCCATCAAAATGACCTAATTAGAAGCATATACATGGTCCGAGCTCAAAGCAAGTTCAAAGCCATTATAGTCTTGCCGTACTACGGTGTCCTTCTATGTGAACTGATTAAATCAACTATTTAATTATGACAAATATAGGAATTAGTTCTTTGTAATTTAACTTTCATATCCCATGATGACATATTGCTGAAATTTCAAGTATTTTACTGAAATAATAGACGGGCGCGGCAACGCGTGCCATCATGATCTAGTAGGGATATAATAGAGGTCCATGAGGTTTATTCATGCTTGAGTTGGAAAGAAATATTGAGTCTCACTGATGATTATTTTAAGGTGAATTCTTTCCTATTAATAATTATTGTTTGTGATTATAAGAATGTTATACTACCTAAGCTATTGCATTATGTATTAGCAGGGTTGTTGTTAACACAAACATGGATGGAGGAAGACCTCAAGACTTGCTGGAAAACAACATGTGGTTGATGGAAAACAAGCTTACAAGTGTTGAAAACAATCAAGCCATGGTGAAAACAAATGTACAAGTCATGAAAACAATCCTGCCAAGGGTGAAAACAAGGGGATGGCACCTCCATAGGGTTAAATGCGCATGATGAAGTTCTAATTGAATTAGGCATGGCTTGTATGCCATATTGGGCCAAACCGCTTAATGTGGGTCGGTTTGTATACATCTTAGAGTCCTAGTAGGAGTCCTAGTCCAAGGGGGACTGTTTGCTTGCGCAAGGGAGCCTTGTGGCCGCACCCCTCCTCCTTTTATACCTCCCTCCTGCGAGTTGTGAGAGGCAGACCCAGTTAAAATTAAACCCTAGTTTTCCTAGATTGAACCATGTTCATCTGAAAATTATCCCCACCTATTGGTGGTTTTACCATTGCAAAGTTGCGTGATATCTTGTTATTCCAATTGGAAAGAGGGGATACAGGACCACTCGTGATCTTTGATTGCATGTGCAAGAGTGTGTAGTTGAGAATATCCAAAGGATTGGTTGTTGTTGCATTGGCAACAGGGGTCATCCAAGTGAGAGGTCTGAGTGTAGCACTAGTTATCACAAAATCAAGAAAATCCACAAAAAGAGAGAGAAGCTCATCAAGAAGATCGGGCCACCCCATATCACCCTCCATGGAAAGGACCGTTCATTGTGAGCAAGGCCTTGCAGAATGATGCATACTATCTCATTGATGCCCAGGAACAGGAGAAGAACAAGATGGATAGATTTGGAGAAGAAACTAAGCGTCCCTGGAATGTAGCTCTCCTTCGTCATTTTTATTCTTGAAAAAGGCATTGTATGTATCTCTCAACCGAGTTATGATTACCCCGAGGAGGAACCCGGGGACTACCTGCGCCAAACATGTTTTGGGTATTTACTTGCTTTTACTCTTGTATATCGGTTGGCTATGTCGTAATTTTGTATGTCGGTCTAGTAGTGTGCCTAAACCTAAGAGCCAACTCTTCGACTTTGCTATTGTCCGAAACCCGGCTTCATGGCAAGCAAGAGAACAAGCTAAGGGTCAATAAACTCATGAAAAATGGCTAAGGAAAGAAAGAGTTAGCAAACCGACATAAGTTTGTTGTTCCTTCTTTTTTAGCTAAGTGTTGAATAGTTTCAATTCCTGTCTCGGAGTTGTGAGTATTATAAGATTAGTTTTTGAAATCTCGTGACTCGACTGTCAAAAAGCCATAAGTTGCATGCAAGATCAGAGAAGAAAAAAGCTAAGTGGAGGAGAAAACGAACTCGGGGACTCGAGTTAAAGCGAATCGGCATCTAGCCAGTCTCACGCAAACTAAATTCGAATTAGAGTACCAAAAGCTCAAACTTGTTCATTACACCTGCAAACGGCATACCGGGGATCTAACGAATTTAAAAGTGTTTGAGATAACTAGGCAACAACAGATGGAGTAGGAACATCATGAGTGCTAGCAGGCGCGCTAGACTCTATCGCTGCAATCTAGGGCGGTCTCGGTCGGTGCATTCTCGGTCGACGCAGTCTTGGTCGGGCCGGACACGGCGTTGGTGGCTGGGTCTGCCTCGGCCTCGATGTCCTAATCGACCTCTTTGGAGCCCTCTTCTCCTTTGTCGGCATCTTCCTTGGTTTCTTGCTCTCCTGAGTCTCCCTCGGACTCGGCGTACTCCTCCTCGTCATCTTTTTTGCCCACTGGACGGAATGAACGTCTTTGTGGGGGCATAGGATGCGAGCCGATACGCCGTAGCCTTGCGGAGAGCAATGTGCTTCTCTTCCACATTCCACTTGGAGCCAGTGCGCATGGTCTTCAGTACCTCGAGATCTATACCTTCATAGTAGGAGAGGAGGAAGCAAAGAACTTCATCAGCTCCAGATCGGGCAGAGGAGTTGTGCCATTCTTGGAGTCTCTTCTCGGCACCCTGGAGGTACTGAGCCATCTCGGAGATCACCAGAAGGATCTTTCTGCACGGCCAAAGCACCTTGTACACTTTAATGGCGGTGTCCTATGGATCCAAGCCTAAGGCTTTGAGTGGATTGACCCAGGATCTGAGAGCCACCAGGTGATCTTCATGGGTCATTGCCTCGGTTACAATGCCCCCAGCATCAAGCCTTGCATCTCGGGCCCATTTGATAGCTCTTTCCGCTCCAGCATCTAAGTTGGGAAAGTTCTCTATGAGATGAGCTGTGCAGGTTAATCAAAAATGAGTTTAAGTGACAGTGTGTGAATGTGGAGGAAACAGAGAAAGAAGGTAGATACTTACATTTTAGCTTCGTGTTTATCTTATGGAGTTCTGCCAGCCATTTGGCGCTATCGGTCTTCAGCAGATCCGGCTTAGTCTGGAGGGAGGTCGCATGAGATTCCAGTTCCGAGTTCTACTCCTTGAGCTGCCGGATCTCCTCATCCCGGCGAGTCTTTTCGGTAGCAGCAGCTTCGGCCAACTTGGTCTTGGCCTTCCCCAACTCGGCCTTCTACCTCTGCACCTCGGCGAGCTTGGCCTTTAGTCGAGTTACCTCGGCCTTTTCAGCTTGGAGTTCATCCTTGAACTAGGCCTCGCAATCAGTGAGCTGCTGCACTGATTCTGCCAGAGTGAGGCAATTCTAGTGCTGAGCAGCGAATGCCTTATGTTCATCTACACAAAGATAACCCTCTTAGAAAATAATCAAGATTATGGCTGCAAGATACGAACGAAGAAGAATAACCTACTCTCAAGCTCCGAGATTTTAGTTTGCGCTGATTTTGCCATAGTGACGCAATCATGATGCTAAGCGGCAAAGGCCTTATGTTCACCTGCACAGAGACAACAGTGTTGGCAAGCAACCATGCTTATGATCTCAAGATATGAATGGAGAAGAACTTACTCTCGAGATCCATGAATTTTGTCACTAATGCGATCAACTGCTCCTCTATGACAATTGTGTAGGATAAAAAAGAATGGGAGTTAATAAATCGATGCACTACAAAGCACACGCGACATATCCGGCATAGAATGGTACCTTTGCCTTCCAGCTGTTTCTGCAGACGCTGGTGGTGCTCGCTGAGATCCTCATGTGCCCAGAGTAGCCTCTGGAAGAGCTTGGTGTGGTCTCGGTGCAAACCTAAAAAGAAACAAAATGATTGATGAGGTTGTGAAGATTCGAACCCGAGTATCCTTAACTTGGTCGAGTGATTCCTACCCAGCCCAAATCTTAGGGACTGGATGGTGTATACTTATCTTGGGATTTGCAATGCGTAAACTCGGAGAAGTGGAAAAGAAAAAGCTACTTACTCGAGAAGTTACCTCGGCGTCTCTGGCCGAAGTATGCAGTGCGTGCATCTTGTGCGCAAGGGTGCCGGAGGAAGTTGCCACTGGCGTAGTCACCTTGCCGATGTCGGCCTGGTTCCAGTTCATACGATAATGGTACAGAGGGACCAGCTTCTTCCCAGCATTTGTGTCGAGGATGTACCCGATGTGATCAAAATCAACGTCCAGGTCGCGCCGGGCAACACCAAGTCCCTGGTGCGCAACGATTTGCGTCTCGAGGTTGACTGTTAACGTGCCAGCACCAGCTTTCTGCGGCCCAGTCTTCTTCAGCGGCACATAGGCTCTTGTATGTCAGGCCGCTTTTGATAGCTCTTTCCCGGTAGTCTGCGCTGAGCTACTTTGCATAGCCGCATGAGCTTGTTTCGGTTGTGCTGGAGGGGTCGATGTCGGCTGGGCCACAAGTAGCTGCTGTGTTGGAGGAGGTGTCGGCTGCTGTGCCGAAGTAGGAGTTGGTGGTTGTGCTTGAGGTGCTGCTGGCTGTGCTGGTGGTGGAACTTGTTGCTGCGGTGGGGCCTCTGGTTGCTGCTGCTGTTCTGGAATTTGCTCCTGCTGTTCTGGAGCTTCAGTGTTCTCTGTCTTGGTGCCCATGTTGTTGGCACCGAGTTCATCTTCTTCTCTCTCGGGAGCAGGCATCTCCGGCATATCCATGGACTGGGCGCCCGGGATATCCTTCTCCAGGTCGACATAACCTCCTTGTCCTGGAAGTTGGATTACATGAGGAAGTGTGGATGGTGGTGGCACCGAGACAAGGCTTCTCAGTGTTGAAGTAAAGGCGAAGGTTCATTCTGGGCTATTTCGAGCATCACTGCAAAAAATAGAATAAAGCCAAGAGAACCAAAGGAACCGAGTTAACTTGGGAAAAAGAGAAGATAAGGCAAGAATGAAAGGGCTGTATCTCTCGGAAAATGGCTTACCCCTTTGACAGAGGCCGTCTGCTTTTGCGGGTAGGTTTTCTCGCCTTGTTCTCGACTTTGTTCCTTGTCTATTTAGGGGAGGAGCCACGGTGCTGGACCTGGCTCGCTTCCTTGTTTCAATAGGACCGACCATGGTCACGGGCGGCACATCTAGAACCTGCTCGTCCAGATCAACTGAAGCCGATGGCAAAGGATATTTGTAAGAAATAGTCGTGGGGTCAAGGACCTCTACAACAACACAGTCATGGTCATCTTCTTCGTCCGCGGATCTGTCTTGGATAGAGCCTAGGACTTGGAACTTACCGGCATCCGCGGCGAGTTCATCATCCGGGATCGGTAGTTTATCTTCGTCGTCGAAGTCCTGCACATCGTCCTCAGTGTGGTCCGCACCCAATTAGTGGCAGGGTTCTCGCCATCCTCATCGTGCTAGCGGACTCATTTCTGCATATGTGAATTTCAAAGCATGAGAATCTAGGCAAGATTATTCCGGGATAAGAGTATCTCAGCATAATCCTGGATACTTACATCGGGTGCTGGGCGTGCTCTATTGTAGGGCTCAAGGCCACACTCCAAGTCTTCTGTGAGGTTGGTCTGTGCGATCGCCTTCACCCGGATAAACACCTCCTTCTTGGTGGGCTCGATAGTGGTGATCCGGGTCGGATCCCGCAGTCCGCTCATATGGCAGATCTTGTGGGTTTGGTGCTGGAGCTGTAAAACTCGGCGGCTCACAAATGTGGCGAGTAGATCATCCGCCCTAAGCCCGTCCCGGAAAAGCTGGAGGACATATTGTTGGACGAGATTGACCTCGTGTATACTGGTTCGGGGATTATGATCCCAGTTGAGCATAGCCGTGGAGGGATCATTGTGGAAAAACGGGAGACCGATGAGGTTGATGGTGTAGTGTTCTTGATATAGAAGAAACTCCACTGCAACTTTCGGCAAGATTCCAGACCACAGATTCGCGGGAACTTGAAACCCTGGCACAGGACCACCATGGTAGTACTGCACTGGGTCATCTGTTTCGGTGCGTCCGGGTTCTCGGGATTCGGGATAACTTGTTTCCTGAACTACAAGTACTTACTCTAGAGATTAACGGTGGGAAGGAGTTCAGAAATGAAAGAAGAAAGAGTAGTGATGGCATTCGCCAGGAGATGATGGGGTTGGAGACCAAATTTGTTGAAGAAGTCGATCACAAAATCCGAGAGAGGAAGGCCAAAGACGCGTTCGAAATGCGCGAGAAAAACAACGTACTCACCGTCTTCCGGTTTCGGGTTGAATCTCGCCCTTGGAAGCCCGACAAACGAGCCTAGTCGGGATTCACCGGGTGTCAATCAAGCAGGTGATGTCGAAGGCGGTGACATGAGACACGGTCCACGCGGAGCACGTGGACTCTGGCACAACCAACTCCTCCATGGGCTCGAGTTCTTGCGAGGCCATGGCGTTGCACGGTTAATCTGGTGCATCCGGAAGATCCGTGGGCGCGACGATGTGCTCAGGGCGGAGAAGATGGCGAAGAGCAGCGACGGCGTGGAGGAAGAACGTCGTGGCGTGCTCGGTCTCAGGCTTGGAGAAGAATTCGCATGGCCTGGTGGCAGCGTGGGCTACATGCATATCTGCTGCGGAGAAGAAGGCGTGCGCGAGGACGTTCTGTCGCGCGGTGGTGCACGGGAGCATGGCGGCGCTCAAGATCCGGCGGCGGAGTGCGAGAGCGCGCGGTGGAGCGTTTGGGCTCTGTGCGCTACTGCGGTGGAGAAGGAAAGAAAAGGGGGAACTGACGAGAAGAGGAGACGTTGGTCACCGTACGGGTATTTATACAGTAACTGGTGCGGTTACTACACGCGATCAATCGTGGACTAAATTGCGGTAACTGGTGCGGTTACTGTGCATGTAGTAACGCACGAAGCGGAAATGACCGTGCGTGCGTGCGCAGTTAATCCCGCGATTCCCGCGGGGGGCACTCGAGTGCCTTGTAGCGATGTGATGGTTGGTGGGCCCCGATGACCGAACGTGGCGTGCGTGCGGCGCATGCACAGCGGGGCGCGAGAAACGAGGAGGCGCGCGTAGCGGTTCTTCGCCTTGTGGCATAACCATTGCATGGTGGAAATGAGGCGACCGCGTCTCGCATCAGTGGAGCTCACGAGGAAAAGAGGCCAAGTGTTGGGAACTCGGTAAAACCATAACCCGACACAGGTATGTCGGAATTCTAAGGATTTTTTGGCAGTGATTGCGGATTAAATCCGAGATTGAGGCTGAACCGACATAAGTGGTATGAGGGTTCAAATATTGTGTATTCCATGATTAAACCTGCTACGGCCCATCATTCGGATCTGCTGGACCAGACCAGCTTCGGTGACTAATGTCGAGGGGCTATCCCCGGGTAGGTTAAAGCTCGGTGAGAAATGGTGTCGAAGGAGTGGTGACGTGGGGATGACTCCAGGACCTGTCGACTGGGCCTACCCGGTACAAGGCCCAAGACCAAGGCCCAATACAAGGCGCTATCCCGCAGCTCTAGTAGGCCCAGTGGAAGCCCACCCGCAAAAACTTTCTTTTAAGGAAGGAAACTTTCCATCGACCTAGAGCTAGGGTTTGTAACCCCCCCGGTATGGTTTGAGACCCAGCCATCTATTTAAAGGCTGGGAGAAGCACGGGGATGGGGATCGAATCTATTTTCCACCACCATAGCCATAAGCTCGAGATCCAATCTCTCGGCTTGTGCAGCCATGTTTGTAATCGATCTATTCATAATACATATCACAAGAGCAGGAGTAAGGGTTTTACCTCTACAAGGGCCCCAAACTTGGGTAAATCGTGCCCCCTGTTAGCCGACGATTGTCACCAGCGCCCAATTCCTTCTCTTAATTGAAACCCTACCGGGTCATCCAAGGGACTTGTCGAGATGACTAATCGACAATTGGCGCCATATGTGGGAACGCCAGGCGCTGGATCCACGACATCTTCGGCCTCGTCTTCACCGAGCTTTAGCTGGAGACCAGGATCATCGACTCCAACGGAGCCGATCTGCTTCGGGTCGTTCGTCTACGCGCCCCACTCGCCGGAATCTCGCCCGGTGTTCAGCGGCCTCGAGAGGAGCGTCAGCTTGACGTTCGGCAATCTCCACTTCCACGCCAGCAATGCGGGAATTCTGCGCCTCCCCGACCAGATCGAGCTCAGCGAATCGGACTCTGAATCCGCCTCGAGCCCGGCGACCCAGCGCCCAGCGGTGGCTCTATCCGCCGCAACACACGTGACTTCCACACGCTCGCAACTGAAGAACCCTTCAGATTCGGCAAAAACCACTGGCCTACGCCTAGGACTCACGCGCCATATGTGGCCCAAGTCTGCATGGCAGATTCAGCCGAAGAACCCGACAAAACGGAGGAGAGCCGAGCAGCGTGAGATCGCATCAAGGTCTCGCGAGCTTCCTGGCTCAAAGCGAAAGCAACAATACATTCGGGCCAACCGATAGCACCCGGATCCACTCAAGAGGACCTGACGGCGTACCACTATCACCTGTTGCTGAACGGCTGACAGCTAGCGGAAGACCGCAAGGAGCTGGAAGCACGGAAGCACGCGGCGGAAGCCTCGAGTGCGCACCATGCGGCACTCTCCAGGACCCACTTGACGGGAAACCAGCCTCCGAAGAAAAAGTACGTCTCAAAAACTGCTCGCATGGATCAAGCATCACTCAGCGAAGTCAGCAAGTCTCTCGAGACTTCCCTCATGCATGTTGATGTTCTGGTCGCAGCTACATACTTGCAAGCGAATCAGCCACCGAAAAATGATCCCCGCGTGGAGTAACACCGACAGGTCCAGAGGGGACTGGGCATGGCCGGAGCGGCAATCGCCGCCTAGAACCGCAAAAACACAACAACCCCTGATACTGATAAAACACCTCGCGGACACGAGAGTACGTTACCAAACAGAGAAGACAAGGGAGCACCTCGCCGCCCTAGGGGCTAAGAAGCCAGGCGCCACGGCGATAGCCCGCGCAGGGATGATGATAGCCCGCAAAACCGTGACAGCCGCACACGGCACCACGGAACCCGCTCGCGACACCGCAGCAGGGAACCGCGACAGGAAGATAATCGCGAACGAACTCAATACGATGCGCATGGAGACATTGCATGGAGCAAGGTCAACAAAGCTCGAGAGCGCAGAAGCCGTGCCCGATCACTATCCACCTCTTATGACGAGGAAGCATGCGGCACAATGTGCTTCAGCCGCCACATCCGCGAGGCACCGGTGCCAAAGAGATTCAAGTTCACGAAGGAGGTACCAAAGTACGACGGCTCACAAGAGCCCAAATCCCGGCTTTCAGACTATCTGACCGCGGTGAAATGCCAGCGCGAGAACAAGATAACAGCCATGCAGTACCTAAACCTGCACCTCGTAGGGGCAGCTCAAGGCTGGCTCGAAGGAAGACGCGTGCATACTACAGATCCTGGGATGATCTCAACCGCGACTTCGAGAAGAACTTCCTGGCGACATACAAGTGGCTAGCATCTATCGAGGAATTGCGAGCCTGCAGGCAGAAAAGCGGCGAG